>PVHP010002325.1:0-91290 GCA_004024765.1 Zapus hudsonius
AGTTAACCAACTAATACTACAAGCAGCATCTGTTGAAAAATGTTTTCTTCCTCAATGAATGGTTTTGTTACCTTGTCGAAAATTAACCAACCACATATTTATGGTTTCATTTTTCTAACCTTATGTCACTGTAACCATGCCTAGGCTACAGTTTGCTATTTTTCCCTTTTTTTATTGTATGCATATATCTGCATGAATGTGCGGATGTGTATGGTATGGTGTGGGGTGTGTGTGTGTAATGTGGTGTGTGTGTATGGTGTGTGCGTGTATGGCGTGTATGGTGTGTATGGTGTGTTGCGTGTATGTGTGGTGTGTATGGTGTGTGTGTGTGTGTGTAGAGTGGTGTGTATGATATGTGTGTGTGTGTGTGTGTATGGTGGGGGGGGCATGCACATGCCATGACACATGTATGGAGGTCTGAGGACGACCTCAGGGTGTTTGTCTTCCTCACTTTGCTTGAAACGGAGTCTCTTGTTTTTTCTAGCTGGATTCTCTTTGCTCCACCCCCTATTGTCACAGGTGCTTTGGGATCTCAGACACTTGTGCACTTTGTGTCTGCAGGTGCAGGGACTTGAACGGGAGCAAGCAGGGTGGCAAGCAAGTGCCTTTAACTGCTGAGCAATCCCACTAAGCTCTCATATTTTGCTGTTGTTAACAGATCAAGAGGACTTCAGTTCCTTTGAACAGGGTTTGAATCAGGAAGTACGTGACACTCCAACTCTCTTTTTCAGGATTACTTTGATTATTCTAAGTTCCTAACAAGCCACATGGATTTTTAGTACTAGGATGTCCATTTCTAAAGAAAATGTTTGAAAAGCTGGAATTTTAATAGGATCTACATTTTATCTTATTTTATAGTAATTTGTGGTGAGAGATATTGCTATGATAGCAATATCAAGCTTTCAACCCCAAACTATAACATACATTTCCATTTGTTTAGATCTTTAATGTCTTTCAGCAACATGTTAAAGTTAATCTTTCAGTGTTATCTATTGTTAACCTTATTCCTACTTATTTTATTTATTGTTATGCTATTTTAAGAGAAATTGTTTTAGAGGTCTGATGCTAGTGTGTATAAATACACATTAGAGATGGTTTTACTTCTTTCCCATCTGGATGCCTTTTTTTCTCTTGACTAGAAATGGTCAGAGAAAACATCACTGGCTTTTCTCATCTTGGGAGGGCACTTTCAGTTGCTCATGGTGTTACCTGTGGGTTTTTCATAGATGCCCTTTTTGAGGTTTAGAAAGTTCCTTTCTGTCCCTCCTTTCTGAGTATCTTTGTCATAAAAGCATTCTGTGTGTGTTTAAATGCATGTGTTCAAACTTTATGCATATACTGATTGATATATCACATAGTTTTTTTTTCTTTTGTTCTATAAAATGTTGTATAGTGATTCATTTTCGTAAATTGAACCAACCTTGAATTCCTGGAATAACTACCACTTAAGTCATGGTATGTAATCCATGACATATGTAGCTGGGTTCTGTTTAATATAATTTTATTAAAGACTTATAAGGGGTATTAATATGTAGCTTCCATGTGGTGCTATCTAGCTTTTGTCAGGATAACAATGGATTTACACATTGAGTTAGGAAGTATTGCCTTCCATGTTTTAGAAGAGTCTGTAAAAAGTGGGGCTGGAGAGATGGTTCAGCAGTTAAGGCGCTTGCCTGAGAGCCTACTGATCCAATTTCAATCCCAATGCCCATGTAAAGCCAGATGCACAAAATGGCACATGTATATAAAGTTGATTTGCTGTGGCTGGAGGCCCTGGCATACCCATTCTCTCTGTCTGTCTCTCTTCTATCTCTCCCTGCTTGAAAATAAATCTTAAAATACTTCAAAAAAAATAGTATCATTTTTAACAAAAATAAAAAGAAAGAGAAGGAGATGGAAAAGAAGAATCTGTGGAAAATGTACACCAATTACTCTGCTTGTTTGGTTGAGTTTTCCAGTGAAGCCATGTGGCCCTGGGCTCATCATGGCTGGAAAAGTTTTGATTCTTCTTTCATCTGCTATATCTGTTGTAGTCAACTCAGACTTTATGTCTCTTCCTGAACTAGATTCCTAAGAATCTATCCATCTTATCTAGATTATTTAACTTTTTAACACACCATTACTTACAAAATTTCATTAATTTTTGTTTATTTCTATAAAGTTGGTAGTAATGAACTGCCCTTACACACACACACACACACACACACACACATACACACACACACACACACACCCCTTAGTAATTCTTTAGTAAATAAATTCTTCTACTACTGCTAGCCTAATTTTTAAAAATTAGTTTTGTTGTTGGCATCAAAGAAATTAGCTTTGTTTTATAAATTTTCTGTATGAAATTTCTATCCTTTTTAAAATTTTTTTAAATTTCAAATTTAATAATACTTTTTATTTTCCCTTGTTTTGGGTCCAGTTTGTTCTTGTTTTTCCTGTTCCTGAATGTGGAAATTTAGATAAATTGTTGGAAATATTTCTTCTTTAAAATGTAGGTATAACTATGAATTCCCTCTGATCATTGCTGTCACTGAATATCATAACTTTTGGCATATTGTGTTTTCACTTTCATTAACCCTAAAGTATTTCCTAATTTCCTTTGTGGTTTTTTTCTTTGAGGCATTCATTGGTTATTTAGAAGTATGCTGTTTAATTTTTACAATGTGTGAATTTTCCAAATTCTCTTCTGTTTCTGATTTTCCATTTCATTTCACTGTGGTCAAAAGGACATACTTTGTATGATTTCAAGCCTTTTAAATTTAGAGACTTGTTTACTGGCCCAACATATGGTCTTGACTTGTGAATGTTCCCAGGGCACGTGAGAAAAATGTGTATCCTGCTATTAAAAGAGTGTTGTAGAGAGTTATTTTGGATATAATAAGCATAAAGAATTCAAAGTTTGCTTCCTTGTTAACCTACTTTTTACCTGTCTATTGATTGTGACAAGGACTTTAGTGCTAAAATTTCCAAATATTGTTGAATTATCTGTTTCTTTGTTAAGTTTTGTCAGCTTTTGCTTCAGGTGCTCTGAGCTTCTGTTATTTTACATTCACATAGGTATATTTGTCCATATTTGCAGTACATGGTAGATTGACCTTTGGTCACAATAAAATACCTAATTTTTTTTGTCTCTTTTATCAAATTTTACCCTAAACATAAAATTTTGTCTACAGATAGAGTGGCCACTGCGGCGTTCTTTAGGTAACTGTTCACAGGTATTGCTATTGCTTTCTTTCTACTTCCTTTTTTAAGTCAGAATACAAAGCAATGGGTTTCATTATGGAATGTTCATTCACATATGTCATAAATGCCTTATTCTCATTTATCTCGTTCCCCAGCTGTCCTTCCCCATCCATCCTGCCCCCTTCTTGTTGGTTCCCTTCTTTTCCTGAAATAAGGCCCCCTTCTGCCACATGTATCCACTACTGTCTTTCCCTCTCCTTTCTTCCTTCCTTAAAATATTTGCTAAACAATGATCCAGTTACACAACATTTTCCTGCAAATGTCATGGTTTTGTTCTTTTTTTTTTTTTTAAGGTGAGTGTCACCATGCCAGGCTCCAAAGTGTGTCTGTATAATATAAATATATTATATATTTATTTGTAAGCAGAGATAGAGAGACAGGGAGAATGGGTGCTCCTGGGCCTACAGCCTCTGCAAATGAATTCCAGACACATGTGCCACTTTGTGCATCTGGCTTTACATGGGTACTGGGGGAATTAAATTAAATTAAGTTAAATTCCTTTGTGCATATGTATCACATTTTCTCTAGCCATTCATCTTTTGATAAATGTTTGAGTTGGTTCCACTTCTTAGCTATTGTGAGTAATGGAACAATAAAAAGGCAGATATCGTCTGCAGAAATCTCTTTTCCATTTTTAAAAATATTTTTATTTATTTATTTGCAAGAAGAGAGAGATAGAAGAGAGACAGACAGATAGAATGGGCACACCAGGACCTCCAGCCACTGCAAACAGACTTCAGGTGAAGACACCACTTTGTACATCTGGCTTCACATGGGAACTGGAGAATTGAACTCCGGTTGTTAGACTTTACAGGCAAGTGCCTTAACCACTGAGCAATCTCTCCAGCCCTTCTTCCATTCTTTTACTTTTAACTTTCTTGTGCTATTATGTTGAATCTAAAGAGAATTTTGTAGGAACATGTAATCAGATAACATTTTTAAAAATATACCTGCCAATCTCGGACTTTTAATTGGAGATTTTAGTCCATGGGCACATGCAATATAATTATTGATAAAATAAGATTTAAAGGTGTTGTTCTGTCTGTTTTCTGTGCCATATTTTTGTTCCCTCAGTTTGTTCACCACTGCCTTCTTTTATGCTAAATAAATATTTCTGGTGCTTGTAGAATTTGTCATTGACTGTGTATTTCTGAATTGTTTTCCTAGTAGTTTTCCTGGTCATTACCATTAATATTTTTTCCTCTTTCTGTTTTAGTTCTTTGAAATGGGGTCTCACTAAGTAGCCCAAGCTGACCTACCACTTACTCTAGAGTCCAGGTTAGCCTTGAACTTTGATCCTCCTGCTTCAGTCTCTCCTAGTGGGACTCTAGGCCTGTCCCAGTTATAACTGGTATTTCAAGGTTAACTAATTGACAGCCTTAGACCTTAATTCTTCTTTCTGAGACCTTAATTCCTCTTTTCTGGGCATGATGATTTATTCACAAGCTCTAGAGATTGGTTATGAACATTCTGCGGGAAAGGCATTATTCTGCTGACCATGGACAACTAAACGTAACGATGGCTAAGAGCCTTTCATTAAGCATGTGCACACAAATCCACAATTGCTTACACATGAACAGACACAAAATAAACAAATGATAAGCTCTGATGTTCTTCCAGTGTTCCCCTGTCTCTCCTCTGGCGGCTCATCTAGGTCATGTGTGAGCAGACCTTAGAGTCGCACTCAACACCTCCCCCTCGCTCACCTTTCAGAGGTTATTCATTACCAAGTCCTGGTGACTTATCCTCCCCCAAACATCCACAGCTGGCCTTCTGTTCTGCTTTCTTCCCCCATCTCTCTAACCTACCACTTCACGATCATTCCATATGAAGCCTTATGAACAGGTTTTTCTCAATGGTCCTGTGTGAAATATCAATATTTACAAATACACAGGTACCTGTATACATCAAACAGAAAACACAATGTGGTATTATAAATGACTAAAACTCTTATTCCCAAAATAATCTCCCCATAGATCTCAGTGCCGATTCCTATCAATGACGTCTCAAAGCAGAAGCCTGGTCACCGCCTCCTTCACTGCTTCTAGCTGCTCTCGGGATAAAACAAAAACGCAAACTGCTATTTGAACATCATACCGGGCCTGGTCCTTACCCTGGTGCCATGCTCCCTGACCTCTCCCAGTGCTCTCCGCAGTCCCCAGCACAGGCTTCAGTTCTTCATGGAACCACACGTGTGTCACAGGGCCTTTGCCCCTGCTGTTCTGCAGGAAGTCTTCTTGCAGCCTTGCTTGCTTCCTTGAAGACTATTTCGACTTGTGTTCGGAGAATGTGCCTCTCCTAAGCAGCTGTGGCCACACCCTGGCTTCCATCATTCTTATTGTTGTTGCTTTGTTTGTTTTTCATGCAAAGCAAGAGTTTCTTCAAAGTGAAAGGAAGGGAGAGAAACCCAGACTCCTGGTGAATGGAGGGGGTTGAGCCAGCAATGGCACTCATCAGCGTTGTCATTCATTCCTTTGTTGTTTCCAGACAATGTCTCCGAGGGCAGCCCACATCTTTATTCCCTGACTCCTCCAAAGTAGTTTTAAGACTGTCACAGTAAATGTATATAATTGGACCCCTGGGAATTCAGGAAAGGTTAAAATATTCCTGAGCTCTCCTTGTTATTGATGGTGAAATGCAATGTGCTTTATTCAAGCTGCCTATGTAAAGCAGCGTGTTTCAGGCTTATACATGTTCTCATAATTCACACCAGTTCTATAGAGCAGCTAGGGATTGTATATATTTGTACTTAACAGATGCCCATACGACTTACAACAATCTGATCAAATTAGGGTACTTAGTTGCCATGGGTTAAGAAATGCTGTGGCTAATTCAACAGCATGTCCAACTGCCTTCTAAATATCTATAATTGGTATTACTTATAGCCTCAAACAGGAAAGTTTCTTTATGCAAAGGGTAAGTAGAGGTGATTACAGAGATCCACAGATGACAGAATTGCCCAGTGAGTACATAGGTGTTCAGCTTCAAATAGGACATCTAAGCCATCCCCTCTAAGACTCAGGGGACCTTGCAGAAGAGGGGCAGAAAGACTGGAGGAGCAGGGCCTTGGGGAGGAGGGTGGGCTGTAGATGCTGTCTGCATTCAACATGGCCATTATACTCATGCACTCACAGCTGCTGTGGTTTCTAGCACGGGACTGAGTGTGTGAATACTTCACCATCCACAGGCGAGGGATACATGAGACCCCACACCTACAAGAGTAAGTAATGCCCACCTGTGGTTGTTGGAAGACAGAAAGTCAGGTTCATCCCTGGTGCAGCCACGCATCCCACGGGAAATCACCTTCTACCTATCATCTGGCAAGCAACCCTATTTTAACTCAATCAGTTAAAAAACAGGCACGAAAGATAGGTATTAGTGAGGAAAAATAAAGGTGTTAATGGTAATGGCAGAGGTATAAGAGAGAGAGAGAGAAGGAGTAGTTGGAATAAGAACAAAATACATTATGTACAGGTAGGAAAATGTCAAAAATGGGGGAAAAAACATAAAAGCTCAGTGCTTAAAAGCAACCTTGAAAATCATGACTACTGTTTGATGCTGGGTAGAATTCATTCCAACCTGCCAACTTGTGTATTTTATTGCTACTATGAAACTAGCATTTCAGAATTAGAAGTTGTTAACTGAGCCAACCTGAAAATCAACTTTATACAATGATTTCTCTTATTCTCATATCCTTAAGCCTGGATTCTTTTGCTGATATCAAGAAAAGAAAAATAGTAGGATCTGCCCCAAAAGGTAAGAAAGTACTGTGAGCAGTGACAGCCATACAGCTGGCTGCTGGATACTCTCTGCAAACTCCTAGGAGTTCTGAAGGAGCAGGAGGCATGGATGTGTGGTGAAGGTCGCCAGCTCACAGGCAGGGTGGGGCCTCCTTGAGAGGGGGTTGGCAATGACAGCAGTCTACAAGAATGCGGAGCTCTGCCCAGGAGCTCTGCAACAACTCTTAACTGGTCTTTGGCACCTTGTGGCTTTTTCCCTATGGGGATGGGACTCACCCTCACTGTCCTCACTGTGACCTTTGGGGATTTCCCTTCTTACTTTCTCCTTCTTGAACCTGCTGGGTCTTGGCTAACAATCTGACAGAAAAGAATGTCTAAACAAAGGTAGCCCACTCCCTGGTCCTAGGTACTCCACATACCTAACTCATCCCCAAAGTCATTTGGGAGCACAAAGAACAAACTAATTACACAGCAGTGCATTCACACAGCAACAGCAAGAAAGGAGGTAAATGACGCAGAGATGGAACTCGAAAGGACTAGGGGTTGGAAAGGTGTGTAAAACACATTTGGGGTAAATTATTGGCATGTAGATTAAATGGGATTGAAATCTGGGGAAAGAAAAGGCGTGTTACTATTGGATGGGCTCAAAACACCCTGGCCTCTTTTGTTATGAACAGGTGTACTGCTCAGTTATGCAGCTGTTGACACAGTAACCCTATGAAAAAGCAGGGCTTTCAGAATTTTAATTTAGGTTGGCCTCTTGTTGCAGTCAGCTTTCTAGTTGCTGAGCAGAAAGAACCCAAGCCAAAGTGGCTTGTGGAGGAAAGGGTTTATTAGGCTTATGGACTCGAGGGGAGACTCCATCCTGGCAGGGAAAACAATGGCACGAGCAGAGGGGTGGACATCACCTCTGTCACAGCACAGCAAACAGCGGCAGGAAGGTGTGACAAACACTGGCCAGGGGAAGCTGGCTTATAACCCCCATAAGTCCGCCCCCAACAACACAGCTCCAGCGAGGTTGTAAAACCCAAACTGCCATCAGCTGACGATCGATCACTGAGAACACATTCATTTGTTTTTGGGGGACACCTGGATCAAGCCATGACACCTCCCTTTAAGGACCTGAGGTCAGGCAGCTGCCCAGAGCCATGGCTGGGCAGGTTGAAGGAGGTGCTTGTCCAGGTATGTGGACATTCATAGGTTTTACTCACTCTGCAGGCTCCTTGGAACTAAGGATGGGAAGAATGTGAAATGAGCAGTGAGGACCAGCAAACCTGGAATTGAGAGATGGAGCCCAAGGTAAGGGCTGTAGAGGGGTTGTGCTCACAGAAATGTTCTTGCTTCAGAAGGATGTTTAAAAGGCAAGAGCATTTTACAGATGTGCACCACCAGAATCTAACACCATGCCTTCCTTGGTATCGTAGTCAGCCACAGGCCGCTGGGATGAATCTTCAAACCAGGCACATTTGGGGGGAGGAAAGTATTTATTGAAACTACAGATTGAGGGGAAATTCTATAACAGCAAAAGAGGCTGGCCCTCTTTCACAGGTCTGAGCAGAGAGAGAAACCCATCACCAACACCATATACACAGAACAGCAAACAGGCAGGAGGGACAAGGAGAGATTTCTTCCCCTTTATACAGCCTTAGGGTGGGGCTTGCAACTCTTCCCCAGAATTAATGGCTTCCTGAGTTTCTGGAATTTCCTTCCTGCACTGCCCACACAAGAAAGGATTTTACTTCCAGCTTCTTTGAGCTTCTTTACATCCTGCCCCTTGCTGAGAGGCTGTCTTCCTGTAAATATCCTCAGAGACCCACACGAGATAATTAAAAAGATCAAGTTGACAACAAAACCTAACCATCACATTTTGTATTTGCAGATTCTACATCTGCAGATTCAACTAACCAGGGGTAAAAAATATCAGGCAAAAAATATGTCTGTATTAAACATGTACCTCTGTGTTCCTGGTTATGATTCCTTCATATGGTATCATGATCACTTTCAGGGTATTTACATTGCATTAAACACAAGAAGTTATCTAGAGGTGATTCAAATATCCTGGAAGATGCATGTAGGTTATATGCACATACATTATTTTATAAAGGGACATCTGGGGGCAGGGTGGTCCTGGAACCAGGGTAGAGGCTTGACTGGTAAATACAAATGGAAAGATATTCTCACTTTAGGAGGTGTTGCAGTTACCTTCACATTGCTGGCACACAACACCCAACCAAGGGCAGCTTGTGGGAGGAAAGGTCTTGTTTGGGCTTCCAGACGTGAGGGGGAAGCTCCATGATGGTGGGGAAAGGATGGCATGAGGAGAGGCAGGACCTCACTTCTGCCATAGAAGATGGAGTAGAAGTGAGCTAGCTACCAATGGCAAACTGAGGATTAATAATCCTCAAGGCCCATCCCCAGGGACACACCTCCTCCAGCAAAGCTCCACCTCCAAATGGCCATCAGCTATGAACTAAGCATCGTAAACATATGAGCTTGTGGGGAACACCTAATTCAAATTATCCCAGATGTCATATGTATTGATTTATTACTCCTTAAATTGAGGTTCTGCACATGAGAGAGAACATGTGATATTTGTCTTTGTAAAAAAAAATCTCTCCCCTCCTAATTAATAGCCCCTTAGAGTATTCTCTTGTCATCTTGTTTCTGATGCAGTTTGGTTACACTGGAGTTTACCTCGGAGTTCTTTGGCCAGTTTTCTGAAGAACTATGATGAAACCTGAAATTCAGGCCCTACCGGAAGCAACAATATGCAAATTGTAGACCTGACTGACTCTTCCAGCAATTTAAACCCCTGAGGAAACCTGCCAGTACCTGCCTCCTAAGCACAGGTAAGAGCTGATAACTCTAAAATGATCCTTTCTCTTCAAACTTCCTTTAAAACTTCCTTTCGGGACTTGAAGTTAAGCACTTTCTTCCAGAGGAACACATAACTAGAGCCCCAAAGACTCACAAGATTTATTAGCAATGTGCAGTAGATTTAAATATTTTTCACCAAGATCAGTAGTGAAAATATATCATTACATCACAATATGCACATATATATCATGTGTGTGGTGTATTCATAGAAAAATGAAAACAGCCCTTTTACTTTTAAAATTTTTTCATTGCGTGTATTCATTACATGGAGCACTGTGTTACATTTTATTTTTATTTATTTTATTTTACATTTAATTTAAAAAAAATTTTATGTATTCATTTTTAAGCAGAGAGATACAGATAGAGAGAGAGAAATATAGAGAGAGCACCAGGGCTACCTCCTTGTGGGTCTGGCATATGTGGGTACTGAAGAATTGAACCAGGAGCCTTAGGCACTAGAGGCAAGTGCCTTAACCGCTGAGCCATCTCTCTAGCCCCAACATAAAGACATTTTAATACAAGTATATATTGTACATTGAATATATTCCCCCCATACCTCCCCTTTCTCATCCCCTCTCATTGGTCCTTTTGATCCCCTAGATAGTTTTGCTTCAACTTCCAAATCATATATATATATATGCAAAATTTACATGAAATCTAGGAACCACTAATGAGCAAAAACATACAGCATTTGTCTTTCTGAGGTTGGCTTAATTCACTTAATATAATGTTCTCATTACATTCAAAACGAAAACAACCATCTTATAAAACAGTACTTATTTTCACCATGTGGAATGTACTTATTATGTACTTTGATGTTTTCTGTGCCCTCTCTCTCTCTCTCTCTCTCTCTCTCTCTCTCTCTCTCTCTCTCTCTCATTCCTTGATGGGAGTCATGACACTGATTTTGCATCACTGTTTGAAAAAGGCCTGAGTAAGTGTAGGATCCCAGCAAGTCTAAGTAGGAAAGGAGGAGAAAGGAGTTGGAAGTCCATTCACTAAGTTTTCCTTTATCCTCAGGGAGTAAGTCTCTCTTAACTTGCCCACTGTCTGTCCTAGCTAAGGCAGTATCTACATCCTACTGGGAAGCTTTGCTGTCCTCATGGTTAATTAATTTTAAAAAGTAGTAGAAATTCTCAGTGAAACATACTAAAAAAAATACAGGGGTACTTACTTCCCGCCAGGTTGTCCTCTGCTGACTGTCAAACCAAAGTTTCTACCTGGAATTCTAGCTGCCTGTCAAGTCATCCTTTGCCTGCTCCTCTCACCTCCAGGGCTGCCAGCAGAATTCTGGGTTGATTTGCCCACGTCTTAAGGCTACTGAAGGATAAAACCCCATTCAGCCAGGTACAATTCACATCAAAGGAAAGATAACCACTGCTATTTTTCAACCCAAATTGTTCTTTTCCGCATTTGTAAATGAACTAAGAGACTCAAATGACTCAGGGTTTCTCTCAATCATCTTTCTTTGTCCAGAAAACAAGCTTCAATTCATCACCACTATTTTTTATGTGCAGTTAAAAAAATTAATAATAATCGCGACATTGTTAGCTGTTGTTCATTGAGCACTTGGCTTTGAAAATTTTAAACTAAAGAAGCCAACTTTGTGAGTCACTTTCATCACAGAAGGGAAAACTCACTTTATCCCTGTCTTGAAGTCTTCATAAAGAAAACAACCAGACTGGGGATATAGCTCATGGAAAAGCACTTCCCTAGCCTGCACAAGGCCCTAAATTCAGTCTCCAGCACAGTACAAACAAAACAAAACAAATAAGCCCCCACAATTCTACCTAGATTTCATGTGCTAACCATAGTCTTTCCCACACAGCTTATTTAAAATACCTCTCCCAGCTTTTTTCCTTAAACTATCAGACACATGGCAAATTCACCCTCTTCCAAGACATCTTCATGATAAATATTTGTTTAAGATTATGAACCTCTAGGTGTTTATGCAGCTCTAAAGGCTGAATTGGTTTTATCTTAGTTCCTTTTAATGTCTTGCCATCCACTGAGTGAAGGTGTGACCCTATCACAGACAATTGGGATCATGCCCAAAGGAAATAGCACTGGTTTGAAAAGACTTTCATTCACTGAAGAAGGAACAACATAACAGTGACAGAAGATATAGAATAGCAATAAACTGAACCACACAAATAATACACTGTGTGTGTAAGGGTGCTTTTAAAAAGTCATTAATCACCTTTGGACTTTGCAGATATACCAACTCTTTTATTCTGAATATTAAAAAAGAAAATGCAAGGTACTAAAATAAATTGCCTGATGAGTGTGACTGTGGAACCTCTGTGTGACCAAAGCTGACCTGGTCATATTTGTAGTGGAAGGCTTCAATACATTTTCTTAGGTTGTCTTTGATCTTCCCAAATGAGTCCAAAACTAAGCTTGCCTAATTTTACTTTTTCTGTAATTCCATGTAAATAAATCATTCATTATGGCCTTTTGTATATGACTTTTACTAAGTGTAATGCTTTTGTTATTCTTTCATGTGGGAATCATTCATTCTTTTTATCAGAGAGTAGTATTTCATTGTATATGTTTACATGATTTCATTGTATATGTTTACATGATTTGCTGACCATGAGCATCTGCCAAAATGACAATATTCTTCACATTATTAACACGGTGATTACATTGGTTGATTTTTAGATGTTAAACAAACTGTATTCTTGGGGTAAACTTCACTAGTGATGCATTATTCTTTTAAATGTTTTGGGTTTGACCTACTGAAATCTTTTTTCCTAAAACTTCTGAAAAAAATTGTTGAGTAGTATATGCAAAATTCAACCAAGCTAAATAACTGCAGATTACAGGCTTTAAAAATGATTTAATATCTTTATGGTCATTAGATACATTGCATGAGCAAATCTTATTATGGTACCCCCATTTCCCTCCTCTATGTTCCCATCCCACTGGGGACCCTCCTCAGTGGGCATACTGGATCTGTCCATGGGGCAGGGGGTTATGAATAGCACAAGAGTAGCCAGTTCCTCCCCCTTAGTGTGTTGTTGCTGGGAGTGTGGGGGGGTGATATACTGAAATCTTGTTCACTATTTTTGTGTTTATGTGTATGAGGGATATTGGACTGAAACTTTTCTTTTGGGGTCTTTGATCAGTATAAAACTGATGTTACAAATTTTTAAAAATTTGTGATGTTTTTTCAATTAATTTTGAGAAACAGACTGCATAAAATATGGCCTGGCAGGTGTTTAAATCTACATATTTGAAATATACAACAATCTGTTCCTACCTTATTTTTCTCCTAATTTCCATAACAAACATATTATATTCATTTTCACACATAGCTTGGCTGACTCTTGAGTGACTTGTAATCACAGACTTTAAAAAATTAGACTGGAGGGCTGGAGAGATGCTCTTTGGTGAAGGCGTATGCCTGCAATGCATAACCACTTGGGTTCCATTCCCAGTGCCCATGTAAAGCCAGATGTACAGGCCCTGAAGAACCCGTTCTCTCTCTGTTTCTGTGTGTGTGTGTCTTCTTTGCTTGCAAAAAAAAAAAATGGATAAATAAAATAAAGAGATCGGAGCAATTTTAAGGACTGTTGTCCCTAGATCTGTGGAGTCGGGGAGCCGAGACTCCAACGGGAAGACTCATTATAAGCTTTGATGGGTTATAGAGGCTGAGGGTGCCTGCTGTGGACACATTCGAATCATAAAGTTACCTGTCTATCCATACTCCCTTCTCCATTCCGCGAAGAGCGCACCCTGGTCCTAATCGATGCACATCCAACAAGAAGCATGGACACTTGGAAACCCGGGACAGTGTGGCCTGGAGGCGGTGGAAGCGGGCGTGCTCAGTCGCCAGGCAGACCAGTGGAAACCACAACTGCCAGTCCGGCGAGCGGGAGGTGGGCGTGTCCTCGCGGAGTCGAGACCGCGGCTCAGCCAATGGGGCGTCGCGGCCGGCCGGCGGGGCTCGTCATTGGGGGAGCGGGATGCGAGCGAGGGGCGGCCGGGCTGGCCGTGCCCATCGCCCGCACTCGGCCCGCAGCGCCAGCCTGGCCACTATGCCGAAGAGAAAGGTAAGCTCACCTGAGAGCCGCGCACCTGGCCGCCGCGGGGACGCCCGGCCGGGGCGCACTCGCCTCTTGGCAAACTCCGCCGTGGCGAGGGCGCGGGGACCCGGCGGCTGACTCGATGGCGGCTCCCCGGGCGCAGGTCGGGGCCGGGAGGCCAGGCGCCGGCGCTGAAAGCCGCGTTTCCACGCCCGGCCCCTCGGTGTCCGCGCGGACCCGGATGTGCCCACCGAGCTGTCAATCAACGCGCGCGGGCGGGGCGGGGGCGCGGCGCCCGGCCAAGGTCACGGCCGCCGGGTCCTCTCCGAGGGCCGCCTGGGTCGGGAAGGGCGGCCTAGGGACCCGCGCCCTGGGGCGCCTGGGGTCCTTTCAGTCTCTTCCTCGGCTTCTGGTCGGTTGTGTCCCCTCCGCGCAGGTCAGGGACACCGGGAACCACGAGGGCGTGGGGGGGGTGTCACGTATCTCCCCTGGGGAAGGGGGACTTCTACTTGTCATTGGACCTGTAAGGGAAGGGCAAGCTCTTCCCCTCCCTGAGAAAACCTAAGAAAAGACTTAGTACCTTCTCACCACCTGCCCCAAGAAATCTCAGGTTAACCCGTGTGGGTATTAAAGCCCGAAGCAAAAAGACGAATCATAGCCTACTTTATCAAAGTGATTTGTGTGTGATTGCATGGTTGAAAATTATCGAAGCTATGAAATTTAGAAGCTTTTGGCTCTTTAATATGTCATCACTAATGGTGCACACACGTCTACTTTAAAAAAAACTCATGTTAATCAAAAGATTTTTTTCAATTTTTAGTTTAAAATGAACTTCGACTGTGCCTTAATGCTGGGTGAATGTGAGTTTGGCTCACATCTCATTTAATCTTCAGAACCACTGAGCAGGTTTTATACTCACTGAAGTAGGGTCTTAGACATACATTACACAACATCTCACCAACCATGAATTAATAGAAGAGACTGTCAGAATCCCAGACTCCCTTTTTGCAAACTCCGAGCTATGGTGAGAATCTTCAGAACCGCTGAGCAGGTGAGGAGATGGGTGGGATAAGAGGAATTTAGGAAGTCAAAACCTTCTTAGTTAAGAATCTGGATGGCAAGATTAAGGAAAAATAAATAGGAAAAAAAACAGAATCTGGATGGCATGTTAAGACAACTAATGCTTAACATTCATATTTAAATTTAATTTGCTTGAACTATTATTTTCTGTTGTATTAGAATGACACCACCATTTTCATCATTAGTGATAGACTGGGAGTTTTAGCAGAGTCAAAGAAATGATATCTATCTTATCTATAAATATGAGACATTTTTAAGGACTGTTGAAATGTGTTTCTGAGGTGGTTGATGTCACCCCTTGACCTGGAATTATTAGCATGCTTAGACAAGCACCCCTTGACCTGGTGGGACCTTTCCTTGTTCATGGGCTACAATTGGTGAAACCATCATTCTCTCTCAAGGAGATCATGGGAAGAAAAGAGAAGGGTGGTAACTAGCTTCTGATTAAGATTTGGTATCCCTGGAAGACAGGGAACAACTCCCACAAGTTAGGCAAGAGTCCTAAGACTAGTCAAACACAGGCATCTACCTGTGTGGGATCCTGCAGAACACCTAAGTGCTCTTCAGAGATGGACAGCCTCCATGATTAATTAGAAGTCTTCATTATACTTGGACCCCAAACAGCTAGGTTGGTACCAGGCAGGGGCAGTCCAGGATTAAACATGACTGTGATACTTGTCCTGTGGAGCCCTCAACCCTTAGCCCTGCCTCAGGTAAATTCTACCTGGCTGTACAAAGAAGGAACTGGAGACAATCCATGCGTAGCTCTTGAGATCTGTCCACTGGGTAACTTCCAGAGTCTTTCCATGCTGTTCCACCACATTACCCTAAAGAACTACACTGTATTCTGTCAGCTTCGAAAATGCCTGAGCATTATTTTCTTTGCTGTCTTAGTTCATAAATCACCTTTCTGTCTTAGTTCACGTATCACCTTTTCTAGAACCATTATTTATTGAGCTTCTGGGGTCTACAGAGCAAGATGGGGTGCTAATAAAGTCAATGAAGACATCTGGAGTCCTAGTGCAGTTTTCAGATCACAAGGACACATGATTTGCTCTCCTGGATCTTATATTTAATTCAGTGATAAGACTAGCAGACTACAAAAAGTTGAATTTAGGCATTTATGTTGCACAATTTACTGTTATAGACCCCTAAGGAAAGATAAACAAGGATACATGGCTGAATTTGGGCTGGTTGGTCTTGAAAGCCCTGGTAGGACTTGAATTAAGAGATCAGAGTCATTTTCTGTCACCAGGCATTTGAATGTGTCTTAATATATCTTAATATGAGGCTCCCGTTACGCAACTTCAAAGCTGCCCTATCATCCCCATTAGCATCAATTGCTCCTATGATGCTTCCTTGGAGCTTTATCTATCTATCTATCTATCTATCTATCTATCTATCTATCTGTCTGTCTGTCTGTCTGTCTGTCTGTCTGTCTATCTATCTATATTTGTGAGTGACAAGGGACAGCTCCATTGAACCACAGTTTAAAATAGCATCTGTGTTATTTTCAAAAGCAGTACAGCACTTAATGTTGTAATGTCTAAGACTCAAATAAAGTTGAGGTTCCTATATTATATAATCAATGATGAGTGAGTGAAAGTTCATGGGAAAACATAACACTCATGGGCTCAGGCGGTGGTGGGACAATGAGTGACCAAGTTCTAGACTGTTCTGGTCAAACGTCCACAATGTCTGCAGTGGCCATGTCCTTATGTGATGATCACATGTTCTTCAGAGAAGCATCAGCCAGAAGGGTCTAGAATCAGAGTTCTGGTGGCCTGATGACCAACAATGAACACGTTGTTTTTCCAGTTCTTTAAACCTAGAACTACAGTGCCTAGTAAGTCTCAGCAGAAATTCTCTAGGTGACAATCTCCATGACGTTGACATGTACACAGTAGTCTCTTCTTTTGGCGATTTAAGAAAGAAAAGTCTGTGCCCACCTTTGAAATTAAGGTGGGGTTTTGCTCCATTTTTCTTCAATGGAAAGAGCCAGTAGCATTTGGTCTTGGCATAGGAGATGCTTAGTTAACAGTGTTCAAGGTTCCTGCTAATTATGCTTTTCAAAGCGCTATCTATCAGTCGCTGTAACCCCAAAGTAGAAACTGTAAGGGAAAATATAGAGCAATTTGGCTGTGCGAAGATAAATATTTGAGTGACACAAAATAGTTAAAATTTTTAAGTTTTTAAAGAAACCGGGAAAAATATTTGTACCAGATATCACTGAGAAAGTTTGCTATTTTGAAATATGTCTCATATTTATAGATAAGAGATATCATTATAGGAAAAGCAAACTTACAAAAATAAAAATGTTTAATTTTCATAGAAATCAAAGATGTGTGCATTTTTTAAGCATAGTAACATTTGTTTTATTTGCGCGTGCGCGCGTGTGTGTGTGTGTGTGTGTGTGTGTGTGTGTGTGTGTGTGGTGTGCACCAGGGCCCTTTGCCACTGCAAACCAGTGCTAGACACATTCACCAATTTTTGCATTTGGCTTTATGTGGGTGGCTGGGGAATTGAACCCCAGCTGGCAAGATTTACAGTCTTCTAATTTGTTCTTTCTTCATTACTTTATTTATCAATTAAATCAGTTGTGTTTCCACACACAGATCTAAAACCAGCCCGGAATATTCTATAAGAAAGGCCTGCCATGATTTTAACAAGGATTGAATTGAATCTGTATAGTAACTTGAGAATTAATTGCTTTCTTAGAAAAATTGAGCTCCCCAGTATGAACGTGAAAGAGCTTGACATCGTAAATGCTGTCTGAATTGAGTATTGATCTAGAAGTATTTAAGCAAAAACTAACAACTGGCAGGACTATTCATTTATTCATTTCACGTTAAATAAGCATTCACTGCAGATCACTTCTATGCAAGATGAAAGTGAACATTGTTCTTTCCAGCTCTATTTAAGGTGAAAGAGATAATGACCTTGTCATTGAAGGTTCTTCAGTCTGACAGGGCCAGGTGAGACATGTGGACAAGTATTGAGAGCTCATGCAAGACTTGGTCAGGAGCCACAGGGAAGCTCAGCTCCAAGTGTGAGCAGTCCAGGGTTTGGCCAGACTGTATGTCCAAAGAAGAAACTTTGACTCACACTGGTTAGAAGAGTTAGGGTTATAGTATTAACAACTCTCTTAGTTTTTAAAGGCTTTTGTCTGGCACTGTCTTTCTAAATCCTCATATTATTTGATCAGTTAGCTGTGTTTTAAAAATAATTTTGTGTTTACTTAACCACATTGTATGATGGTTCTGACCTTTTATTTCACCTAGTTCCTCAAACAGGGGCCTTAAAATTTTCTTAAACCGATAGACAAATTAATTCTTTTCAAGGGACGAGAGTCATAAGGTTAAATATTTCAGACTTTTGAGGGGGAATGCCCAGGAGGGTTCTAGGATTCACTGTTTAGCAGCTATATTATTTAGGGCAGCTTACTTATCTCCTCTGTAAACTTTTAACTCTGATTTTGTAAGGCTTGGTTTCCCCTTCTGTAAAACCAGGGTAATGATACACCCCACCTCCTAGAGCTGTGGGAATTCAGTGAGTTGGGGAAGGTAAAGAAGCAAGCACAGTGCTGCATGGGCAGAGCAGCCCAGACATGCTCATTGTTGTGATAGTGACACTTTTAATTATTCAGAGACCCTTCAGGAAATGTTAGGCGTGTCAATTCTGGCTTCCATTTTGTTTGGAGGACAAATAGTGGATGCTGGGACAGGGGGCAAAGAGATTTCACTCTGGATGTCTGTTAACTGCAGTAATGGGGTACAGATTGCTTTTGAAAGGACATAAGATTGAATCTTACACATTTTTTATATGGTTTCTCTCACTGGGAAAAATGTATTAAAAATATTGCCATATACTATTAAAATTCCCTTAGAAAATTGGTTAAATAATAGTTCCTCCCCTGTAGTTCTCCCCTAAAATGCTGCATTGGTTTATGCTCAAGTTAAATATATTCCAGTTTCCTGCAGGGTACAGTTTGGAAGCGGTGACTGAAATAAACACCACTTAGGCTGTCTGCTTTCACAGCACCTAGTATGGTGAAATAGGACGGGAGTCTCCAGAGTACGTACAAGTCAGTGTTGAAGATAAACTGAATCACAATGTTGACTTCCTTTTCCATTGGCTACTTGTTCATTGTACATTTCACTGCATTCATTGAAGAATTCATTTAAGTCACGTAGTTGGTGGTGAAAGTATTTGCTGAGTACCATAGCTGAGTATCTAGTGGACGTGTGCAGAAACGGCCATAGAGCTGTGCCCAAGGGAATGCATGCTCAGTCACACATACAAGGGATGTGTGCATTCAGGAGACAATTCAAGATAATGGTCTTAATTTTTAAATTGTTCCAAAATTTAACATTCAAAAGGAATTAGAGTCAAGGATTATAATTATAATAAGGATTATTACTCAAATTTAAATATTACTGATTTCCTGGTTGTACTAGATCTGAGCTATGTATAAAATATATAAAATTCAGTGGGCACTTTAGTTATGTAAAGCTGTTTGAAGTTATTAGAAGAAAAGATACAGGAAATATACTATAATTTCAAATTATTTCATTTTTATTCTCAGAATAGTTATGTGAGGGTGTTGTTATCTCACACATAAATGTTATTTCCATTTAGGGGGCTTTCTGTAAGACAAGCCGAGTCCCCTCGATCAATAATCCGGTGAGGTGTGTCCTCATCTTCAATTTATACTTGAGGTCATCGAGGCAACAGAAGCTAAGCTAATGTTCCCAAAGCTGAGGTTTCACCCCTAGAGGCCAGACTCCAGAGTCTGTCATCTTAACCAGTTTCCCTACAACCTTTCCCTTACCCAGTAGTGAGATGAGGGGCTTTCTTCTGGGTCTCTCAGCTAGGAAGTGAGAGGACCAACATTCTAACTCAAGCTTCTTTCACTCAGGAGTTTTGCTGTTAACTATCATATCTCTCATCTATGAATTCCTAATAACTTCATAGATTTTTATTTAAATTAAGGTGCCTGAAAATGAAATGAGGAAGAATCAAAAGTTTCATGAATATGTGTGTCCATTGGTTTGAAATGTTGCCTTTATTAAAGTGCAGACAGGTGCTGTCACTTTCCGACACTGGTCATGGAAAGTTACCCACCAAGTCATTGTTACCTCGGCTTGCCTCAGTGTCCAGGCCTGTGTTTGGTAGGGAAGACATATTATCATGAAGCCTTCTAAATATTCCAGAAACTAATGGCTTTGTAGGGTTATATACAATGTACACACACACATTTTCCCACCTGAGTATTGAAAGTCTATTGTTTCTTTGTATTTTCTCCCATCCAACATGAGCTATGTCCAAGTTTTATTCTGTGTTCCTTAAATTGTTGTATGTAATAATAGAAATGTTTTTACTCTGACCAGGAGCATGAAAAGATACTTAAATGTTATATTCAAAGATTGGCATATAAATATTAAGCTGCCATTACTTAGATACTGGATTTTAAAAAACGAGAAGGTACTTTGATTTTTAGAACTTATCAAATAGAATAAAAACATTAGCTATGAAAATCTGTTAGACCTAGAATTGGATGGGTTTTTATTTCAGTGTTCTGGATTGCCAATTGTCTGTTGACAAAGTGATATTTTCAAGTTATGTGATCATCTTGACCCTGTAGAAAGAAATAGAAAGCCTATTGAGAATTTATGGTTTTCTTCATTCTTTTTTTCTTTTTCTCTCTTTCCTTTTTAAGTTTAAGTTGAGCTTTGTTTTACAATTTGGGCAGTTGTTTAAATTGAGGAAGTCGTGACTCCTAGGCTGGGTTTATGTGTGAGGTTAGTGTACTAAGGATTGAGGCGATCAAGTAAAGCTTCAAAGCTCCTCTCTGGAGGAGTACAGTGGCCTTTATCAGTAATGCCAGCATCTAGGAGGTGGAAGCCTGGGGATAGCAGGACCAGCACCTGCCTCCGTTACACAGGGAAGCCATGTCATAAAGGAAAAAATATAAAGAAAGAGAAACCAAAAACAAAAGCACAACAGAAAAGCCTCCTTCCTCCTGCGGTGAGCTCTGTGTGTACATCATACTATGTACATTTTTAAAACCTGCAGCATCTCTTGGCTTTATTTGACCTCCCACTTTCATTTTTAATCTTATAATTCCCCTTGCTGGTCACGTACAGATCTCATCACAGCTGGCTGATTGTTTCTGCAAAAAAAAAAATACATGGAACATCATTACTCGTTTCTGGAAATTACCAGTTGGTTGTGGAAAAAAAAAAAACCCTGTTTGGAACATCGTAACTGTTTACAGTTTTCTCACAGTTAATTCATATCTAGGACATCGTCACCCTCTGGCACTGTCTCTGCAGCCCTGGTGTGAGAGTTAAAGCCTGCCACTCTAGCTGGGCAGGGATGCTGGATCGCCTTGAATCTCTGGTCTTCATCTGTAGATGGAGATGTGAAGACAGCCCTGTTAATGTCAGCGACTGCGTGAGGTCAAGTGCAACATCACTGTGTGAGCCAGCGCAAGGCACTGGGAAACGGAAGGGTTAATTTACGGCTGCTTCTTTAGCTTTCATGGTGAGAATTTTAGAAAACAATTTAGATCTATGTACTTAGCTACTAAAAAAACAGACAACACCCCCCAAAAAAATCAAAAACAGAATAGAGCAGATATGGAAGCACACACCTGTAATCCCAGCAGAGGTAGAGGTAGGAGGATCCCGTAGTGAGTTCAAGACCAGCCTGTGCGACATGATACCCCACCCCCATCTCAAAGCAGCAACCAAAGCTGAATGGTGAAATTATGTGCATCTCCACATACATGATTTTAATGGGCATGTTTATTGTTAGCTCAAGAGGATGGAGACCAGTTGGAAACACTCCCCAGAGTCTCATGTATTCCTTTGCGAAGCTGAGGATTCAGGTATTTGCCATACCGAAAGCTCTGCTGTCAGCTTCCTAGACCTGCCATCAGGTTTGAAAGCAGGGAGGCTAACCCGAGCTGCTTGGAGCAGTATGCTGTTAAGAATATGAACTTGGGGTCTGGACAGATGGCTTGGTGGTTAAAGTGCTAGCTAACAAAGCTTGGGTTCAGTTCCCCACTACCCACTTAAAGCCAGGTGCACAGTGACACATGCATCTGGAGTTCATATGCAGTGGCAGGAGGCCCTGGTGTGCCCATTTTCTCTCTGTCTTTTTCTGTCTCTCTTCTTGAAAAATCAATAAGTAAAAGTAGTTTTCAAAAAAGAATATGAGCTTTGGTTGGAGAGATTGCTCAGTGGTTATGTGCACTTGCTGGGCAAGTTTGAGGGCCTAAGGAGGCCTAAGAGTGCCCAGGTTTAAATCTCCAGATCCCACATAAACAGCTGGGTGCCGGTAGGTACCTCCAGTTCTGTGGGAAGCAGAGACCTGAGTCTTGGGAACCCTGCAAGCTTTGGAATCACTAAAAGACTAGGGCTCAAAAATAAGACCAGGCAGAGCACAGCAGCTGGCTTCACTCGGGCCACCACATGCTGCTGCAGGAGAGAGAGCATGTGGGCAAAGGAAGGAAGAGGGGGAGAGATTGCTCAGTGGTTAAGGCACTTGCCTGCAAAGTCTGACAACATGGGTTCAATATCCCCAGTACCCACATAAGCCAGATGCACAAAGTGGCACATGTATCGGGGTTCCTTGCAGTGGTTGGAGGCCCTGGCACATCCATTCTGTTTGTCTCTCCCCTCTCTCTCTGCTTGCAAATAAATAATTTTTTTAAAAGAAAAGAGGATATGAACTGCAGTCCACTTGCCTGGGTCACAACCCAGGTTCTTCTATTCCAACTGAGTCCTCCTTAACAAGTTAGTACTTATCCCCTCTGACATCTGTAAAATGGATATGATTCTCTTTACTAGCCTCATCACTTAGTGGTGGAAACTGAGTCTTTGGCATTGCCTTGGACATAGTTATGATTACTCCTCCACACCCCTTCACTGTTCCCAAAACCCCAGTACCTGTATTCCTAGGATGCACATGGCATTTTTGCCTTGTAATAAATACATATGTGAGCAGCTAAATTAGGCTAGTGCTGTCCATTTCAGTTTGTCAAAGAAATGCAGAAGTCATAAATGAGCTAGACTGGCTTTTGAGTGAGCCAGGAGCTTCTCCATCATCCCATCCACACAAAATCAACAACACATCCAAAAGGTAATCCTTACAAAAGAGACACCCAGGATTAAGAAGTGTAGAATATTGTAAATTACTTCTTTTGCATTAAACACCTATTGTTGAATTGCATGTATTTACACTAATGACATGCGTACTTGAACAAGGCTTTTCCTGTCTTTTTTTTCCGTTATCTTTCTATTGGATTACAAATGAAATACATTCCGTTTCAGTCACCCCCTCAAAAAATTGGTATCTATTTCAGCTCACCCAAGCTTTTAAAGCTGAGTTCCTGCCCAGGTACTTTTATCTTGAACAACATACAATTTAGAGAATGACCTTCGTCCCTGCCACTTAGGTGAAGTTGGTAAGTCAAGCAGGGGAGAAGCATAGAAATTTGATGCAGGTTTGATTATTAATACGGTGTGTGTAACCTCTCCATTGCCAGAAGACTGTAAAAGGCAATCCAGTATGGGGGGGGGGGCGCCTCAGACTTGGAGCTGTGTCTCCAGGAGTGAAAAACAACCATGATAAAAACATTGAAGAAAACTTCCAGCGTTCCTTGTGTCATACAAATATTTAACTTGAGGAAACTCCCTGTTATTTGAGAAACTTTGTAAGAATTTCACGGGCGGTGCCCTCACTTATGGGAACAAACGAGCTTGTGTTCATCCAGTAGCTGCAGAGCGCAGGGTTAGGGACAGGCACGGTTCAATCGTCCTTTTTTTTTATCAGTTTAAATCTTGAGGCCCCAAAATGCTTTTCCTCTCCTAACAAACTCACTATTGGACAGGTTTGTTTTCTCCTTAGATTGTAACAGAAATGCAAGTTAATTTTTAACATAAGCTCAAATAGTAACAAATTTCAAATGTTGATCAGGAAATTGTGGGGGGAAGAGTCACTCAAGATATTCTCTAGGTGAAAAGAATTATGGTCTATTTGTACTGTCATATGTATCCCCAGCTGTTACGTAGTGGCACAGAGAGCCTGGGGGTTGAGACAATTTATTCTATGGCTTCTGCCAAACCATTTGTTTTCTGAGCGCTCTAGGCTTTCAACTAATTCACTGACTTTTTCAAGTAATAGCCCTTGCACCTTGACTCTTAGAAGTAAAACTCTACAAGCAACGCTTAACAGTAGTCACTTTGGGAACTTTAAGAAAATTCCAGCAATCTCTGTTGAGGCTCTGGAGACCTCTGGTCCTCCATGGCTTAGGATCCTGGCACGTCACTGTGTGCCCGATTCTCCCCAGTCACGGCCACACCCGTGGAGTCTTTCCTTGTAGTGACAAATCCTCGGGCTGCTGGCAACAGAAGGACTGTCCAGACACATGCACTACTGTGCATCTAGCTGTATGTGAGGACTGGGGAATTGGACGCAGTCGTTAGGCTTTGCAGGCCTAACTGCCCTCCACAGCTGAGCCATCTCTCCAGCCCCTGAAATTCTGAAAATTTTTGGAACAGCCTAACTAAAAATAATATTATGAATTCTAAAGAAATATCAGATATCCCCCAACTAAAATTTAGTGTTTGATGGAGACAGGCTGTCAAGCATAAAATGCATACCAAATTGAAGGATTTAGTATAAAAATTTGTGAAATTGCATTCATAATTTATATAGGGACTACATTGTGAAATGATATGATTTTAGATGTATTCAGTTTGTTTTTGCTTTGTTAATGTTGCTCTTAGAAAACCTGAAATTACATGTGCTGTATCTGTAATGGCCAAGGTCAGCGTTGCTCGGTGATCTCTATGAAAACTTCTTTCAAACCGTCAATAATAGGCAGCATGATTTGCAGGCAGTGCTCAGTTTCCCAGCATATTTTTACATTGTTAATCTGCTGGTCTTCCATGTGGATTTTTTTTAGATGAGCACAGAGAGTTTATTTATTTATTTATTTTTGTTCATCTATTTTTATTTGCAAGGAGAGATAGAATGGGTTGCCACCGCCTCTGGCCAATGCAAATGAACCCCATATACATGGGACACCTGTGCATCTGCCCTTATGTTGGTATTGGGGAATTGAACTCCAGCCGTGAGGCTTTGCAGACAAGTGCCTCATCTGCTGAGCCATCTCCCAGCTCCAGTTCATTTTTCTTATTGTTCAATTCTGTTATTTAGTGATAGACATTTGCTGGGGAAAAAAAAGGAAGGCTTTGTTAGTGGTGAACTCTCAGTAATTGTATTCTGGAAGGCTCTGGAATGATAACTAGGTAGACTCTTAGGTTAATCGTTTTTGTACAGGCCTTCAATAGCATTTTTTAATATTTATAATTGCTAGAATTTAAGTAATTTTTTTGACATAGGGTCTCACTCTAGTCCAGGCTGTCTGACTGGAATTCACTATGTAGTCTCAGGGTGGCCTCAAGCTCATCAGAATCCTCTTGCCTCTGCCTCCCAAGTGCTGGGATTAGAGGCATGTGCCACCGTGCCCAGCTGGAAGTAATTCTTTATAATGTGTCGTTTAACTCATGATTTGAGTTTTTCTCAATTTCTGGCTTTTCTGTAGTTTTAACCTGGTAAGTCTTGTATGCAGCCATTGTATGGGTCCTCTTGCTCCCTCTGTCTTCTGCTTCTGCCGGTCCTCAGGTCTAAGTCGAGGCTCCATGAGCATCTGCCTCCTAGCCTCCCTCTCCTAGGGCTCAGCTCTTCACTGCTCTTTGCTGCGTTCTTGGCTAATTCCTTGGTCTGTGGCAATTAATCATTTCTCCTGTTAACCCCAATCAAAGCTAGCTTTTCTTGTCAGAATATGTAGTATAAAGAATTACTACTTGATTTTCCTTCTAGCCTGTTTTGTTCAAAATCTTATATTTTTGTAAATGAAAGACTTTAATGTAAAACATGCATATGATTTAAATGCAAAGTCACCATTCATCCCAAGAAATATAACATTTACCAGTGTTTCTTCTGCTCAGACCATCCTCCTCCTCACCCAAAGTGACCTGTCTTGATTTCATAGTGATCATTTCTTTGCTAATTCCTACATGTACTTTTGGTTTAGAGTCACTCCATACATTTTTGGGCCAACATTATAACATGAGGTTTATTATGTTGATTGTGTGTACCCACAGTTCATCATTTGTTTTCACTGCTACATATTGTTTTATTGTACACCACAGTGTAGTTCATTATTCTTCTGATGATGGATACGTTGGTTGGTTCTAATTTGAAATTAACTATTTATTCATTTTTTTTATTATGTGTTGAGTTCAAACTCAGGGCCTGTGCATGGTAGGCAAGTGATCTACCACGGAGTAATATCCATAGCCCATTTAAAATGTTATGTGTGTGTGTGTGTAGGGGGTAGGCTTGCACGCTCTCATGCTGAAGCCTCTTGCTACTACAAACAAATACCATACATTTGCACCACTTTTTGTGTCTGGCTTATGTTGGTGGCTTGGGAATTGACCCTGGCCCATGGGCAGAATCTACACGCTCTGGGAACCAAAGCCCAGGTCTGGATTGGGAAGCACCATATAAAGGAGCTATCACTGCATGCACAAGTAAGGGTTTGTCCACGTTGTCCTAGCCCTGGCTGGGAAGAAAGCACTGTTTCAGCCCTGGCATGCGGTCATTCAGCGTACCTCCTCTGTCTCCTGACAAACTATAAACCCAGGTTCTGAGAGTGAAACAAAAAGTTACCCGATGTGTTCAGCTATGGGGGATGCCACATCTTCAGCTAAGAAGTTAGCTCTCCCACTAGAAGACACTAAGAGTCTGTTGTGACATTTACTCCTTAGTTGACTTAGAACTTCACAGATCTACAAACCTGGATCTGGAATTAACATGTAGTTCTGACCTATCACCCTAGTACCTAGCAGGGTTCCTTTACCTCATCCTCTGTAGGGTGAAGTTGGCCAACTCCTTTCATACAGCCAAGTAGCTTGCCTTTGACCAGAGTGACCTGCTCCTTGGAGATTGTTCTGGAAGAGATGTCCTCACTTAAAGAATCCTTTTATGCTCTTGGCTGGTGCTCTGTCCTGACCTAGTTACTGGGCGTCCAGTGACCCTCCTGCCTCTGACCCTTAGACCAATGCCCAGTGGTACCTCGACTCCACAGAGCCCCTGTGTGCCCTCTACCTGGCCACCTCGGTATCACCAACCTCCTTGACAGCTTTCAGTTCACTGCCCAGGCTGCTGGGAGCTGAAGGAGCCTTCCGTGCATGTGTAGGACAGTTTTCCTTATCTGTTGACTCTTCTTGCCTCTCGCTGGATCCATCTAAGCCTCCAGTCCTGAGAAGGGAGCAAGAGCACATTTCATTCTGTGCAGCCTGTTCCTCGCCCTGCACAACCTTGAGAAGCTTGAGGGGCTTTAATCTTTGACACCCTCCTTTCTTTGTCTTTATTCCTCAAAACCCCTCGGTACAAAAAGCTTGGGCTCCTGCTTCATTTCCTTCATGCTGTGTGTTCCCTCCTCCTTGTTCCGGCTCCTGTCTGTTAATGTGGTGAAGAGGGCAAGCGATCATGGGATCTTCTGAAGACAGTGTGCCCATTAGCTCAGGGAATCTGTATAAGGAAATGTGCAGTCATAAGACTGTTGAATATAACTTCACATACTGGAATGCAAAAGGTTGTTTAATATCATTTGTGTTTTCTATTACATGGCATCTGTTCACAGCTCAGTTTAGGAACTGCTTTCTCCAACCTCTAGCTTGATGTCATTGCCCGTGATCATTCATGGTGAAGAGGCTGAGCCCCTGGTCGAATCACCAGCTCCTCAGTAGAGAGCCAAGATGCCAGCCAGAGTCGGAGCCCACATTCTGTATCCATGCCAGTGGGACACCCTGACCCCTGAGTAGACCTCAGGTGTCCCTAGCCATGAATGTGTCCCAGCTTTTTGATAGACAGCCCCGTGGAGAGACAGCGAGAGTCCTTTATCTACAGCTGAAGTTTTTCACTTCTACAGCCTGAAGGCACCACCATTTTCAGTCTTCCTGCTTTTAATGCAGTGTCTTTCCAAGTTTCTTTTTTTTAAACATTCATCCAACATGCACATTATTAGGTGTGTTTAAAGACTGATCATATTGTCTGCTGCTAGTCCACAGCATAGAAGAACAGTGAACAGGAAGTCATCAACAGCAGGTTTTCTGGTAAGATCTGTGCACTGCTCCCTGAGCGGCTCAGCTACAAGCAGAGCCATCCCTGACTGACAGCTACGAAAGAGAATTCCACACACCAGACAACCTGAACGTCTCGTGTGGTCAGCACTGATGAGCTTGTGACCGAGACAGTGAGCAAAGCCACTGGTCCCCCAGGGACTCATCCTCATATGCTCAGACTTGCTGGGACTTTGCTGTCTGGGACTGAGCTCCTGGGCAAGTGTGGGGCACAGAGGAGAGAAAGCTTGTTCACCTCAGGACAAGGAGGTTCCATGAGGAGGAGAGATCAATCAGCTGGTCATTTTGGGAGACAGGAGATGAATAACCTTGTAGATGGGGGGTAGCATTCTTTTTATTATTGTCTATAATGAGTTACATTATTTAGTGGGCAAACAGTGAGTTATTATCCCCAATTCCCCGATGTCCCCCCTTCCCCATCCCCAATCAGCTGGATATCCTCCTCCGTGGGTCGTCTGAATTAGTCCTTGTGACAGTGGACCATGGATAGCCCAGTATTCAGCCAGGTTCTCCTGGCCCTAGTATGTTGTCACCGAGGGGTGCCGTGCCTCTGGATAGTCTCCTCCACCATGGCTCTCACAATCTTTCTGCCCCCTCTTCCGCTCAGTTCCCTGAGTCGTGGTGGGTGAGTATTAAGGCTGCTTTAATGTTGTGAGCTTAGGGGGCTTTGTGTCAAAAATTGTTGGTTTCTGACACCATGCATGGCTTATCCTGTGTTGATTGAATGGCTGTGGCTGTGGGTCTCTTGTTCGTCCCGTCATTCTCTGCGGGGTTCCATATGGATCCTCCACGATATGACTGTGGTGGCTCCTCTCTTGCCAGGATCTCAGCTATCAGCCTACAGTCGGTTGGTAGGGTTAGATGGGCCCCAGCTCTCTCGCTGCATCCTGAAAAACACAAACATAATCTTCATCGGAGAGTGAGGTCAGTGTAGGTTAACAAATATACACAATTCTGGATTACCTAGATTCTATTTTTAGTAGACTCGATGTGGGGCTAGCATTCTGACGAGCAGGAACTGGTAAGCCCTCATAGCAGATAGTTCCTGGGTACCTTGTCCTGAAAAGTTTTTGTTTCTCCCAAAGACTAAGTGGACTTATATTTTACTTCCTATTTTTTAGCTAAGTTTTTAAATTTAGCATTATATTATGTAGATTTTTTTCATGTGTCCAGGCAGCCTATTTTTTAGATAGCCTATATTTAATCCCATTGCATTCAGTTACACAGTTTAAATATCTGTTATTTACTGAACATGCATGTAGTTTCAATTATCCCATATTATAAATAATACAATTTAATAATAGTTTTGCAAAGATGTTGTAACAGTTGGAATTTTTATAAACTTGGATTCACTTGTCTCTTTAATTCTCTGTGTCCTTTCTAGAATGTTTTCTGAGAGGATTAATTTACAGTGTAGTCAGCCCCACCAAACAGTGGCTTTTATAACCTTGTAAATTGTGTTACATCTGATAAGATGAGGTGTTACTGCATAACTGTTCTGTGTTTTTTTTTCAAAGCTGAACATTGTGACAAATGTCATTTTGCTGTTGGTGTTGTCTCTAATGATCTGTCTATTCGTCTTGATGCCCATTTGTGGCACAGTGGGTGCTTACCTTCCCCATTTATGCAGATGTAAAATACATGAACTAGTTTAATTTCTAATTAGTTTTCTTGTTTTTGTATGTTAACTCTTAGTCAGCTGATACATTGGGACACATGAAGTATGTAAAGTCCATTATTCCTTGAAACAGGAAAGTATGAAGAATATTTCCCTATAGTTGTACGCAGCTGGTGGGGGCTCAAATCATGTGGGGGTGGCAGGTGTACCAACCAGTCAGTTGTGCTGAAGCTGGGAGTGTAGTAAAGATGCTGGAGTTGATTGTGGAAAAATAATGATCTCTGGTAAATTTATCAAATCATATCAAGAAATGGACTAGAAATCAAAGCCAGGCAAATACAGGCTGAAAACATGCTTCTGGGATTGATTGCCCTGCGCTTTTGTCAGCATCCTACCTTATCTCAAAGAACAAAGTAAGTGGATATACCAGAGGGTGGCTCCTGGGACCCTGCCGCTAACTGCTGAGTCCTAGTGAGCTCCTCAAAGACGAATTAAAATTGCTTAAGGTGAATGGACATTGCAGTCAAGGGGTGGATAGAATTTCTTTCCCCATTCTTACTTTAATGGTAGAGTGGTTGCCCGGGGAAATGCCATGCACTTGGATGCCTGTGCACGTGTGTGTGGGAAGCATATTCTTTGATAAACGTATTTTCCCCTGCAAACAATATGTTGGTTTATCTGGTCCCAGGAATAGAAAGATCCTGTCTATTTTGATCATCTTCTAAGATATGATTTTTAATTTAAACCCAATTCACTGTAATGTTTTCTTTCTAGTCTCCAGAGAATGCAGAGGGCAAAGACGGAGCCAAAGTAACTAAACAGGAGGTGAGTATGCCTTGCACTTACTAAGTTCTTGAAGTTGAAATGTTTGTATTATTAGGACTATCCACATGTCAAGGAATTCTACTGTAAACAAGATTGGTGAGACTTCTTAACCAGAGATAGGAGGCGCCCTGGTGTGGTCGGTCCCCTTGGTTTAGGTGCACTTCATCTGACCATGATGAAGCCTTTTCCCAATGACTCTATTGCGTATACTTCTGTCTGTTGGTCCTGCTGCCCATCAAAGTGGATACTGGGAATTCCTTCTGGTCAGAGAACAAGATAATAGGTAAAGTCTTCAAAGAGAAGAATCTGCTTTTCATAACGAGAAAATGAAAGGCAGCTGATTTCAACTTTCTGCTCCAGTGAGTAGATTAAAAATTTCCTTTTACATCTTGACTGTCCACCTAAGAGGGTTCATCTCTAAAGTCAGAAGCTATAGAAAGATACACAACATGTCAAAATATTAAAACTTTTTTTTATTGGAAAACTCAGGCTGGGGAGATGTCTCAGGAGTTAAAGGCACTTGTTTGCAAAGCTCACTGGCTGGGGGTTGATTCCCCAGTGCCCACATAAAGCCAGATACACAACATGTATGTGGCATGTGTATCTGGAGTCCACTTGCAGAGCCAAGGGGCCCTAGCATGCCTGTTCTCTCTCTCTCTCTCTCTCTCTCTCTCTCTCTCTCTCTCTCTCTCTCTCTCTCGTGCAAATAAACTGGCAAGACTCATAGGGTATTGATATCACTAACTCATTAGGCAATGACTCAGAGATGCTTTGTGTTAAATATGCAAATCTGAAAAAAGGTTTACAGCTTGGAAGAGGTATGCATGTTTGACAATTGTGGTGTATTATGGACATCATAAAGGAGATGCAGCTCTGATGACAGCCGTACCCCTTTGCATAGAGCTTTGCAATGTGTGGAAAACTACAGCTCTTATACTTGAATTCAGAAACTAAAAGGGGTCATGAGAGAGAGAGATAAAAATATCCAGTTTCCGATTCTTTAATGGGGTGATTCGTGTTATGGTTAATAATTCAGAGAAATTTGTCATGATACCAGAATCCTTGCAGAAGATGTTTTTTGAACTCATTTTGCCAAACAGAAAATCTTTAAAAGAAACTATAAAGTAATTTTAAAACAAAATAAAACCAGCTGCCCTTGTTATTCATGTGTTGGCTTTTAACTGTTCAGCAATTTGGCAATTTGGGATAATCATGAAATTTGTAATCAAAAGTCAAGTCACCACATACATGCCAGAACCAACCAAAAAATGGTAAATACTTCAATCTTGGAAAATGGCAAGACTTAATTTTTAGAACAGTTGATGATGACTAGTATAACTAACCTTAATTTTTAAAAAATATTTTATTTATTTATTTGAGAGAGAGAGAGAGAAAGAGAGAGAGAGAGAGAATATGGGCACACCAGGGCCTCCAAGCCACTGCGAATGAACTCCAGACACAAGCGCCCTCTTGTGCATCTGGCTGTATATGGGCACTGGGGAATCGAACTCTGGTCCTTCTGCACTGCAGGCAAACGCCTCAGCCGCCAAGCCATTTCTCCAGCTCTAACCTTAATGTTTTTAAATTTGGGCACTGAAAAAAAAATAGAAAAAGCATTTGAATTTGTCCTCGAGGGTTGACATTTATGTTGATCGGTCAGTCAGAAAGCCTAGGGACTCAGAACACATTCAGGAGGTATTTCCAGCAGAACATCTTCCCACTTCCTCTGCAGTAGAAATGAAGCATGATGGTTAGGGGGTAAAAGACAGGTGTGTTCTGCTTGTGTGACCGTCTTAGGTATATTGTTAGCCCAAGGATTCTTTATATTTTTCTGGCTTATTGTGTTGTTTCTACATATTTTGTATATCTTTATATTATTATTAACAAAAATATTTTCTAGGCAATATTCATTACCTGTCATTTAAGAGAAGACCACACAAAAACTTATTATGTGTCTTCAGGCCTTCAACACATTTGTTTGAAATTTGCATTGGTCAGCTGGTAGATTACGGTAAAAACTGTTGAATGAGTTTTTCCCCCATTGAACTGGAATTCACTTCAAACTGAATTTTCCAGTTCATTCCTTAAGTATACACAGACGTGTGGTGAGTGTGTAGCAATAACAGAGGAGATCTTCCTTTGAGAATTATCCGAAGCCTTGTGCAGAGTAAAGTTCTTCAGGAGACATGGATAATCACTGACCTACACGGTAGGTCATAGTCATTCCTCTGCAGCCTACAAAGCCCCTCCAGGCTCATTATTTCACCTGATCTGTACAACAACCCTGACACATTCCTTTCTTCTCCTTCTTGGGGTGGAAAGCAGTATCTTCCTTCCACGTGCTCAGTTCCTGCTTTACCTCTGAGCCGCACCCCTAGCCCCAGATTCATTCCTTAACAAAAATGTATGAGCACTTGTAAATGTTCCAAGTCCTATGGACCTCACAGTGAAAAATAAGCAAAAATCTTTGCCTTAATGGAGCTTAGTGGGGGAAAGAGTCAAGTTAAATCACTGGATGTTTACTATAAAGGAAATTAAAGCAAGAAAAGAGACTAGGAAATGTCAGACACTGAGAGGCAGATGTAATTATCTTTATTTCACTCAAGCAACAGTCTTCTCAGAGGAATAATATGACTTTTCACAGGAGCAGCTGATGACCAGTAGCAGAGGCCGGAAAGCTGTCTGTTCTGACCGCTGTGCACCTTTCGCTGCATCAGAGAACTGGGTGTTTCGGGTTCCACTTCTTGGTCTTCCCTATTGGCCATGCAAAGCTCTCCTAGGCATCCTTCCCTATTTGCTAGTTCTGAAAAGAAGGAACTTAACTTCCCATTCATTTTTGAGAATTCTAAGTAACTTGACTTGCTTTAAAACTATGTGGTGAGGTTCAGAAGAAAAAGACATTGTGTGAAAATAAGAATGCTTTCAAAGTTTGCACATTGAAGCCAAGGTGATTCTACACGAATGCAAGTCCCCCTCTGAATGGTGCCACTGTGAGAGTAGATGTGCTGCTTTTGCAAGCAGAGTAGCAGAGCAGATGCCATGTCTTTTGCAATAGCCTTTCTTTGGAATTTTCTCCAATCAAGGGAGATGACCAGTGAATCAAAGAATGACTACCGGGCCATTCTGATGTTCCCAGAATCTACAAGCTATGGTAAAGCCCCTCACATTTATCCTGTCTGTCACTCTCGCGGTGACCTGTCATTCTGAAAACCTGCTCTCCCTCTCTGGGAGTCATTCTTTGACTACTGTCCCAAAGGCTTCACACTTAGCAGGTTAAGAGCAATTCCTTACTAGCCTTTCCCCTTTGTCCTTCCCCATAGGCTGAGTCTTGAGTACCTCAAATGCTAGTGTCTCAAAGTAGAATAAACAGCAGGCCAGCCTGTTTCGTAACCAATAAACGTAGCCCAGTCATCTATAGACCATGAGGTTGTGAAGCTGACAGGACTTTCCAGGAAGACCACACCTGCCTGTATAAGCACGGTGCTGAGTGGAAGGTTAGTCTTGGCCTTCACCCTGTGCAGTGAAAAGGAAGATCTCCTGTGGTGATTACTGGAAAGGAAGTTTCAATAAGTCTTTTTTTATGACTTAGAAGAGCTGGTAAATTCTAGGTAGGAAGTCATAAAATGATTTTACAGTAAAGCATATACTATTTAGTGTCTGGCTGGTATAGACAGTCTATAGAAGGGAGTTGTATTTTGTATCAATTTTCTAAGTGTTTTTATTGTGGAACTCTTGTTCTGAACCTGAATGAAGTCATTTGGATCAAACAGCTGGAAGCCCTGTTGGAGCCGTGCTCTGATTGGAACGTCTTTCTGGAAATCCCAAAAGGCTGTCATTTCTCAGCCTATTTAACATGTTCAATTGCTCGCACAGAGAGTCAAGGACAGGAGCAAGAATGTTGCAGTTGGGGAATATTTGAATATTTCACTTTTTTTTTGGCCTTTCTTTAATAAGATTTTGCTAAAGACAACTGGTACCAGGCAGTTTTGTGTAATGGCTAACGTTCCGTAAATGAGGAGCTTACTGGTTTCTGGTGATTCTTTTATCTGCCTCAACACTTAAAGGGGATCCTGCCAGGCATTGGAGCTACTGAAATCGAGAGAAAGTGGGGCTACTGGGGACACAAACATGAAATACACAAGGTGAATATCGAGGTAAAGCCAACACTGCACATGCCTGGGCAGCGACCAGACAGGGGTTCTCTTTGGCACAGAGGCTGCCTCTTCCCCATGGAGGGTGTCGTTCTGTCTGCTGTACGAGGAAGATGGCATTCTGGGGGCCACACAGAGGCTTCGAGGCTGATCTCTGGGTGTTGATTAGTGGGCACTTCTGTGTTTCTCCACACTCAGAAGTCACACTGAAGAAGCATACGGCCCTCACTTGTTGCACAGTTGAAGTGATAATGTTGCCTTTCATCCGTGATCCCTAATTCATGTGACTGACCATGGCCAGGAAGGCACTGCAGGCGTGTGCTGTTCTGTATGTGCTCTGGGCTAGCTGATCCGAAGTCAAAGTCACACAAGACCCCCAAGGTTAAAATCATCCATGGAGGCTTTGGCCTTCATTTCCTTTTATAGTTTAAAGAAAGATGAGTTTACTTTCTCTGGCTACTTTGAGCAGGAATGTTTTAGATGTGGATGTGGTGAGAAGTACTGCTTCCAGTTTGGCCTGACCAACTGACCTAAACATGGATTCAAGAATTTCCACAGTTCTGCTCATCATGACATGGATTCTCACTGCCCGTTTTGTGGTGACCTCCTCAAGAAAACAATTATTTGAAACTTGTAAACAATCATAATGTGTCAGCAGAGCTTGAATTCAGTTCATTGACTAGTACTATGTGTTGACTAGCACACTATCCTACTAGAGATCAGTAAGCGAGTGACACAGACAGTATTCATCTGCAAAGAAAGTTCTTTGTAGTTTCAGAACAGGAAGTCCCTCGGAGCTAGCTTCTGCTATAAGTAGAACCTGGATTCTCTGTGTCATTGCTAACACGTCCAGAACAGGTCTGTTAGCTACACTTCCTTTAGCGTGTCGTTGGCTCTCAACTTGTACAATCCTTGAAGAAAATATTTCATGAAAAACAATATTAACTTCCAAATTCTGAGCTTTGAAATGAAAAGATTAGTGAACATATAAGCTTTTGGTAGATGAGTGTGTTTATTTTATTTCAGTTAAAAAAAATTTTTGTTAACTGCCTGGCATTTGTATTCTCTCTTTCATAGCCTGGCAAAGATAAGGCACTATTATTTTGGTTTCTGTGCAGTTATATAAGTCTCTACTTTTATTAACTTACAAAATTTTCTTCCATTTTAAGAAACAACAGTGAGACTGGAGACTGTTTATTTTATTTTCTTTTTAACACTTTTATAATGTATGCAATCTATTTTTATCTTATCCCCCCCAATTAACTTATCTTCCTTGCCCTCACAATAAAGCTCTTTTTCTTCCCAATCAGTTCCCTTCCTACTTTCATGTATGTTTTTTGACTTGCTCAGTTAAATTAGGGTTGCATGCATGATCATGGGTAGGAGGCATTACTGGAGAACGGGCAGTTGATCAGAGGCTACATCAAGAAAGTGCATGACTCCCACTCTCCCAGCAACTATTAGCTGCTATGAGAGGTGTAGAGTATTCTGAACCCTTCACGCATCCATGATGAATACTGACAGGTTCAAGTTCCTGCAGGATAGCGCAGCTGCTGTGAGCTCGTGAATGTCAAGGCCAATCCAGAAAACAGCATTCCACAGCCATCCTCCCTTCCTCCTGCTCTTACATTCTTTCCACACCCTCATCTGTGAGCCTTGGAGTGGGTGGCTTAGGGCTGAGCACACAGTAGTTACTCTAGGCAAATTTTCCAGCTCTGTATCTCTGCATGAACCTCTGCCCATTGCAGAAACAAACTCCTGTGATGGAGGCTGAGAGCAGTCTAATCTATGGAAACAGATATTTAGAAGGCAGTTTGACATGTCTATTTAGCATAATAACAGTCGTAGGCTCCACCTAGCCATAGGCTTCTCGCCAGGTTTATAGTACCAGGCACGAATTCCTTCCTATGGAGCAGGAATCAGATCCAGGCCAATGCTAAATGAATGTGAATGTCCCTTTAACTTTCATACCACTAGAGCACCAGGGGGCACATCTTGCTGGCAGGCCGGTTGTGGAAACACAGGGTCCATAGCTGAGTAGGACTATGGGTGACTTTTCTCCCCTAGCAGCTGGCATCTTGCCTTCTGGCACCAAGAAAGCTAGCCAGCAGCAAGGAAGTTTCCAGCTCAACACCAGCCTGTTCTTTTCTAAGTTCTCCAGCCGTCTTCAGCATGAGGGGCTTAGGATTAAGTTGTGGTGTGCAACCAAGAACAATGATAGTAGCCTATGTGGTTGTAGCAGCCTGTGAGCTAGAAGCCGTTTCTTGCAGTCGACTTTATCATGAAAGAAGAAATGATAGTTTGGGATAGCCAGAATTCCTCTTCTTTTTCTTTTCTTTCTCTTCACAATCTTAATTAAGAGAGGCCTACACCTCTTATCTCTGTGTGGTGCTGTGTGTATAGTACAGATCTGTGTATATATGGATGCCATACCTCGGATGTCACTCACCTTTATTGAGGCAAGGTTTCTCAACAGCCTGGAGTTCACCAAGTAGTATAGATTGGCCAGCCAGCGAGGCCCAGGGGTTTGCCTGTTTCCATCTCCCCAGTGCTGGGATTCCAAACACTGGTGCCTCCATGCCTGACTTTTTCACATGGGTCCTGGGGAGCAAAGTCAGGTCCTCCTGGTTACACAGCAAGCGCTTACTGTCTGAGCATCAGGGCCTGTATCTCCTGGGAAACACTTTCTCAGAAGTACCCATAGGCCTTGGAATGTGTTTCACTGTGTTAATCTGGAGCGTGTGATGGTGTCATAGTTTTATTCTTTTGACAAAGCAAGATATATCTACAATGAATTTTTAAAATCAACCGGGTTGTGCATAATTAAAAAATGTATTTTTCTTTTTTTTTTTTTTGTAGCCTACAAGACGTTCTGCCAGATTGTCAGCAGTAAGTACCTGAGAGGCCTTTTGATTCTCCGTCTCATGAGAATGTGTTCCCTTTGTCCAAAGCAAAGTGAAGAAGGGGGATTAGGTGACATTTTCCTTGAGTGTGTTTACTTTTGAAAATTGCTTGTGGTGACAACTTCTGGATCTGTGTTGCCAAGCAATTGACTTGAGCATGCGCCCCACTACTATGTAAATCCCACGAAGATCGGCATTGTTAGATCTCTGAGATGAAATAAGTGCCTTAAGCAAACCTAGTCTTCAAATTCTGTATCTGTGATTCTGAATAGACCTAGAATACTGATTCTCCAGAACATTCTATTCCCATATCAGAATGTTCTCTAAAGTTCCCTAAATCTTAAGCCACATTCCAGACAAGGAATGAATGTCTTTGAAATTTGTCTTTGAAAAATGTCTTTGGTGATTCTGCTTTGTCACTGGAGTCTCATGTAGGCTGTGTCCAGGGAAGAGGTGAGGATTTCGAACAGTCCCTGCTCCTTCTTGCTGGCTCCTGCCCGCTTCCTCTCTCTTCTTTCTCATTCTACCGATCAACCCAACTCTGGTAGAGGAATTTGTCTGAGATTCCTGAAGTCTAAGTTGTCCCCTGAGAAGGTGGGCAGACACTGGCGTCTTGGCAGACAGCAAACATTCCCATACTGTATGCCACAGGCTCTGCAGGCATGGCTTGTCCCCTTAGCCACGCATGTGCATGGAAGTGGGCACTCGTGCCTCTCGTGACTTGAGAAGTGTTTCTCAGAGTCTGTAAAGCAGCAGTATAGAGTCAGCAGAAAGACTAAAGAGCCTTGTAAATCTCTAGCCCATTAACGGCATGGCCCCTACAAGTTAGCAGAACCCAACGTTTAAACAAAGGCTTTTCCTGATGCCAGAAGATGAATCGGGCAGATGCCTGGCTACAGACCCTGAAGTCTGTTCAAAGGGGCTTGGAAGTCCCTCACCGACCTTCCCCGTCGACTTGGTGGCTGATGGGCTCTGCGTGCAGGGCTGCTGTGGAGAAGGCCAGCAAGGACCAAGTCATCGACACATTTTGCCCAAGGGAGAGTCATTCCTCTGTGCCGGGCCATGATCAATGGAAGTACAGAGAGGTTAGAGAGAAGCTTCGATCTGGCCCTGAGAGCTGTCCTGGATCCTGGCTAATGAGTCCATGTGAACCCAGGATGAAAACAGTTAGGAAATGCTGAGGTCTCTAGACCCGTTTCAAAGTGACGAGGCACAGAACTGATGGCTGTCCCTTTCAGTCCTTGAGTGCTCTTTTTGGTGTGTCTGAGCCCGGGTGTCAGTATCTGTATAATTTAAATTATCTTTGCAGAAACCCGCTCCGCCAAAACCTGAGCCTAAACCAAGAAAAACATCTGCTAAGGTAAGAGGTGTTCCCCTCCTCCCACCTTTGACTTTTTGAACAATGAATAAATTATAATTTCATATCCAAAAATCATCCAAGGAAAGATCATGTTTAATGATTCAGGCTAAAATGTACTGACCAGAAAGCCATTACCGTCGTTATGGGCTTTCGGAGAAGACATAAAGCACTGTTTGGTGCGTTAGCAGGAATGTGTTTTCCATTTGGTCAATGAGGCACAGGGAGCCGAGCAGGCTGCTCTGAGAAGCATCATGTCAGGAGGGGGGCTGGCAGCTTCCTCCCAGCGTGCAGTGCCCATGGTGATCACGTGCCTACATGTGGTGAGGCTGGGCCTGGCACCACAGCTGGTCCCAGGGCCACTGGTCAAGGGAGGAAGGGAGGGCTTTCCAACCTCTTGAAGCTGCTGGGTCAGGGTCAGTCTCATGACAAGTGACAATATGATCGTGAGTACCAGCAAATCATGAGTACTGGCCCTGGCACCTGTCGCCCTCACCTCAACCCTGGTGAGGTAGATGAACGATCCTGGCTTTTAGATGCAAACACACGACTACCAGGAAACCTCTCCACAGTGGCCTTTCTGCGCTCCACCCTTCCTTTGTACATTGCTTGAAAATGTGCTTGGTGGTGGAGTTCCTGATTTCAGCCACTTGTGGCTTGGTTAAGGCCAGATTACGTTTTCTTCATCTGGGCCTTCATTCACACTTTCTAGTCTTGCGAGCTACATGAAGGGATCACATCAAAAAGAGCCACCTTCCCTGTTGGACTTCTCCCCAGGCCTCCCTCCTTCACCAGCACACTGACCCTGTTCACTGCAGAGTCACTTGTCAGCCTGGTAGAAATGTGGCCTCCAGAGAGGCACATGAGGGTGCCCACCACATTCCCCACAGAAGGGACCAAAGTGAGCTTTCAAGCTGCCTGTTACATCTTGAGTGGAAATTCAGAGTAGACCAGCAAAGCTGGGTTCTTGCTCTGCCTTGAAGACCACCACGGGAGCCAACGTTACATTTCACTGTGTTCCAAGAGGCTTTTGACTTCAGCTCCCATCACCCATGGCTGATGTAGTCTGCTTCTTTGTGCTTTGATCTTCCGTTAGAAAGAACCTGGAACAGAGATTAGCAGAGGCGGTAAAGGGAAGAAGGAGGAAATGCAGGAAGCTGGAAAGGAAGGTACTGCACAACCGTCTGAAAATTATGAAAGTAGAACTGAAGAGGTACTTTCCATAAATTCCTCCCTCCCACCAGCCGACTCAGTGTCTGAAAGAAATTGCTTGATCCTGCAGCCCGTGATAGCACGCTCATAATGTCTCTCTTTATTACCTGGCATGTTATTGCAGATCCACATCTCTCGCTCAACTGTTAATGTCTCAGCCTGCAGAAGTACCCCACCCAGCACACTGTCAGTAAAGGGGCAGATTGAAACAGTGAGAGTGAAGGGTACAGTAGAAAAGTCTGCGTGTGTGCAGTGACTAGAATCAGATAGTAGTGTGTGTGTCTATTATGAACAGTGCAGCTCGCAGGTAAGGCTTCTGTAAGAAAATAAATGTGGCCAACTATTGGAATCATGCATTCCTCCTTGTCTGTTTTCTACTCAGAATTGAGGTAGGTTGCATAGCAGAGCTGGAAAAAAGTTCAGCTGTTCAAAAGTGTGTTCGTTTGTGGGGGGACTTTTCTTTGGTAGAGTAGTGATCAGTAACTATATATGGTTTTTTTCATATGTTGTTTTCTCTCTCTTTCTTTACAGGCACAGAAAACTGAATCTGTAGTAACAAGGGAGAATGAATTGTCATGAAAATTTGGGGTTGATTTTCTGTACCTCTTGGAAAACTTTTAAAAGCTATTTTTATCAAATATTTTGTAAATGCTAATTTTCTAGGACTCTACTAGTTGGCATAATATATATATATATAAAGATGGACATCTTGCCCTCCCATAACCACGCTTTTCTGAAGATTCCATCATTCTCAAGTCTAATTCTACTTCTCAGTTTAATATTGGAGGCCATATGTAAAATTGATTCAGCATCCCACGCTGTTGCTTTAAAAATGCAGTCCTGTGCATAGTGTGCTGCTTTCACTGTGCATATTTGAAGTGTTTGTGCAGTTTCTCTAGAGCAATAATCAGCGGTGCTTTTGTACCTACATTTTCTGTGATTTTGATGAAATATGGATAATTGTGGCCACCTGCTGACTATGTGTGGTTTCAAATAAAAGGTTTTCTTGTCTGCAGAGTACCTGCTTCTTTCTATCTTTATAAAGTTTAAGGAATGTTACATTTTATTATTGCCGATGACTTTGTGAAGAATTTTGTGGAGAGCACCTTGATGATATCTCTCAATAAGTCCAGTAGGGTTGTTTCTCAAATTTTCTTGTTTTTTAACATTGTTGTTATTTTATGATCGCTACTGTAGAAGAAAGCCATCTGACTGACTTCATAACAGACATGATCAAGAATAACTATCATAAAGTTTTAGCTATCATGAAAACGTAAGAGTTAATAAAATACTGATATTTTAAAGTCCTTAGAAACAAAATAGAGTTCTACTAAACCAGAACTAGAAGTGAAAACATGATAGGTTACAAATCCCCCACTTTCAGCCCAGGACTCACTCGTGTCTGAAGTGCTTTCCCATCTGAGGGCTTCAGAACTGTCTGTGAGAGCTGGTCGCCTGTCAGGGTCACTCTGAGGCCTGTGTCCATCTGGAAAAGAGCTGCCCATGAGTTATTAACAACTTCTTTCCAAAAGTGAAAATGGGAGTGTGGGTGACATCCTGGACGAGGAGAACCCAGGCTTTGTTGTTTGAATTTTAAATAGTGTCTTCTGCCTGTGGAAGGACAGGACAATACCGAAAGGGAGGAGTTATTCTCTAAACCTAGCATTATGCTCCCACAAGTGAGCGCCCTGGGAAAGCGGCTGCTCAGAATTCTGCGCTGATAGACACACACATCTTTCAGGATGGAGGGTAGCGGCTGCATCACTCGGGGGCCCACGGGGGCTTAAATGCCTCTATGTCGTGGACATAACAAAACAAGGTCCCTCCTCCAGCATACTTTTAAGGCTAAGCATTTCAACTTGTGTCATTGCCTCTCAGTTGATTATATTGTGTGATTATCATATCTAATTTCTGGGCCTTCTTGTTATGAAATGTACCTTAAATCATGCGAAAAACCTCTTTCCCCCCAGGGAAAAACATCTGGTACCCTGTGAACACTTCACAAACAAATATGTTCAACATCCTGTTAATACACAATTGAAGTACATTGCTGGCTGGCGCCCCGTCAGAATTGGACTAGAGTCTCACATCACTCGACTTGTTAGGAATTACAAGAGTGATGGATTACAAAATGGATTACAAGAGTTAGGATTACAAGAGCAGGTCATTTTAGAAAATGTCATGCACTGCACTAATACATAGACAAAAAGTAAAAAACTCTTTCTTTCCCCATTTCCAAACCTCAGAAGCAATTACTATGTGTATATAGAATACATATATGTGCACATGCTTGTCATTTTTAACAGAAGGAATCATTCCACCTTTGAATATATCCAACCAATAAACTAGTTGGAGACACTTTGCGCCTGTATCTGATACTGTGGTGCTGCTGTGAGGTGGCGGTCTGTGTGCTTGTACATACAGCTTGGTCTACGTATATGTTTCTCCCCAACTCAGTAATTTCCTAGAAATGGATGACTAAATCAAAGGAAGTGTATATTTGACATCTTCACTGCTTCAGAAAAGTCACGCCAGCATCTACTCCTGTCAACTACATAGGAATGTTGTCGCCTCCCAGCACTCTCAGCCCATCTAACGAGACAAAAAGACCTACTCTAATAATAATCAGACATAAAACAACAGTTCTGGATTGCCTATTGGTATTTGCTTGTTTAAGTACATGAATGTCGTTACTGCCTCTCTGAAACTCATTCATGTGACTACTGTAGAGCGACAGCTACCCAAAATAACCTCACGGCCGCAGACTGGTTCCCTAGAACCTGAAGGACACCCAAGGAGACAGAGCCAGTGGGAAGGACACACTGCCTGCACCACACCCAAGATGTAGGAACGCCCACCACCCCTTAGACACACTTAAACATGTTGAAAGAGTCCCCCTTCCCCAGGGTGGTTTGCTCACAGGAAATCATACCAACCTTAGGAATCCACAATAATTAGCACCTCGTGGTAGAGGGCACTACTTGTACTGTCACAGGTGGCAATCTGCACACAGAAGATTCTTCTCTTGAGGTTTCCCAGAAGGCCCTGGGGGATTTAGAATATATCAGAAGCACCTGGCTTTGACATTCTGAACTATATGCTCTGTGATAAGGAAACCAGAACCAAAAGTCAAGTGTGTTGGTTTAACAAATAGATAACCCATCGCCCATGTGCATTGATAGAGTTAATGCATTTGAGTAAGATAAGAAATGGAGGTTTCCTTCTGTGCCCAAGTTTCAGGGGATTTTCCTCTCTTGGCTGCAGGAACAATGCTGTCTCTTAGGCTGCTAACTGAACACATGAGGAAAGCTATCGTAACTCCACATAATCATGTTCATGTGTCTTTGAATGTTTTTCTCTTGAAAATGAGTCCTAAACTTTAATTGTTTTCTATTAGTTTATTCAGAACATTTGATTTTTAAATCTCAGAATATTATAGTGATCAACATAATAACCAGAATTTATTTCATGCCCTTTAATAAGCACTGTGTATAAATTATCAATTTTGGAAAACCATTCATGAATTCTTTAATATCCTATCCTATCCTCTAGTGAAAATAAGCCTAGATTGTCACATCAGATAGAGGCTGTGGCTCACACCTGAGAAAGTCCAATCTAAAAATACTATTTGCATGTAAAACTTTCCGACCTTAAACTGGGTAATGATTCCTTGGTAGTGACACCAGAAGCATAAGAAATCAAATAAAAGATAAGTTAAATAACATCAAAATTCAGAACTTTTAGGAAAATAAAGATAATTCAGAGAGCAGGAGAAAATATTTTCAAATCATCTACCTGGTAAGGACTTAGATGCTAGAAGGTTTTATATATATATATATATATATATATATATATATATATATATATATATATATATATATATATAGAGAGAGAGAGAGAGAGAGAGAGAGAGAGAGAGAGAGCTTTAAAAACAGGCAGAGGTGACCATTTCCAAGCACTAGATGGAATGGTCAGCATCATGAGTCTCAAGGAAAAGAAGCTCACAACTAAGGAAGTTCACACGCACTAGGGTGACCTGAGAGAGAAGGGAGAAATGCAAGAGCTGTTGAAGTAAAGTGTTCTAGCCTTTTTGGAAAACAGTTGGGTAGCTCCTCAGAAAGTTAACCATTGATTGCTCATCCCTCGCTTCCACTCCTGGGTCTGAACTGAAGAGGATTGAATCATGAAAACCTGGGCTTGAACATTCTTAACAACGCTGCATTGTAAGCTCATTAGCAGAAACAGCCCACTTGTCGGTCAGTTAATGAATAGGTGAAAAAGCCCATGCAGTGGAATAGTATTCAGCCAGAAAGAGGAATGGAGCACGCATAGACATTAAAAACATTATGATCAGTAAAAGCAGGGACACATAAAAGGTGACATATTTTTCCATTTGTATAAAATGCTGAGAATATATGGCCCATAGGAAGACAAAGGGGACCAGCTGCTAGAGGCTGGGGGGAGGGGGGTGGGGAGTGGCTCCTCAAAGGTGCAGGATAACGGAAATCCAGCATTGAAGATGTTTTCATAAAGGACATGTATTGGGCACTGAAAGCATAGGTCACAGGGTCAGGAGACTTAGGTTTACTCTTTCTCAGTAATTCTGTGAACCTAGACAGGCCGTTTAATTTCTGCTCTCAATTTTCTTATCTTTAAAATAGAGATAATGTCTACATGACAAAGCTGTTAGGAGTGAATAAGTGTCCTGTGAAATTGGCTGGTGTAGCACCTAAAATACAATCGAATTTCTGGAAATGTCAATTGAACTGGAATTGGCCAAGTTCATAGGGCTTTGTAGGCTCCAGGATGACGATGTCTGTCAGGTGATCAGCTTGAGGCCAGTGTCTCCTTCGATCAGGGTGAATAGGAGGCTTGTGCTTCACTTAAATGGCAGGGGACAGGGGACTGCGGGGTCTATGCTCAACATACAGTCTAGACGTGCACAAAAGCTTGAAAAAGCGTAGGCTGGGGGTGGCTCCGCAGAGAAGGCAGTGGCCACGCAAGCATGGGTCCCCGAGTGTGGGTCCCCCAACCCACATAAAGCCGGAATCCCAGTGTACTGCAGTGGGAAAAGGAGGCAGAAACGGGGATTTCATGGAAGCTAGCTGCCTAGACGGGCCAGAGCAATGGCTGTGAGAGAGCCTGCCTGACAGGACCAACACCTGATGTCTGTCGTCCTCTGCTCTCCACACGTGCACTGTGACACATGCATATGTACCCTCATTCACACACATGAACACGCGCACACACACATATGCACACGTACACACACACACACATGAACACGTGCACACGCACTCACACGCACACATGCACACACCCAGCTCAGTCTGTCGTGGTTACTTATTGGCAATAGACCTTGGAGAATTCACTCTGTCGCTTTATACCTTATTGTTTATTTCCTTTTTTTTTTCTTTTAATTGAGACAGGTTCTCACTATAGACCCAGGCTGGCCTTGAACTCACAGTGATCCTCTTGTCTCAGCCTCCTGAGTGCTGAGATTAAAGGTAAAGGCCACTACACCCGGGATCATTTCCATTTATAAATGAGAGTGAAAGTGTTATAAATTGGAATTCAGGAAGTATTACTACTGAGTTGAAGAGAGCGGGTGAGCCTTAGCTCCTAAGGGCAGGCAGGCAGCCGTGTCTGGTCTCCCATGGGTCTGCTGGGCCTGACACATGGAGACCCACTGATTCTTGCTGAACTGAATCCACAGAGAAGAGCAGGTTTAGGGCTGTTAACACTGCTGTTTCCATCTCTAAATTAAGCCTATTGGACGGTGTAGTCCCAGCATATAAAGTACAGTTCTCTCCAGTGTTTCTTGGAATATTTATGTAAAAAGTAAACCATCTTTGTCTCATTTAGTTATTTACACAAAACATCTTAAAACACCAATGCCATCACTTTATAGACATCTTTCTCTTGGTTGTGGTTCTGTTCTAGTGACAATTCTTATTCACCCAGTGGAGCCCTGACTTTTGTTTTTCTAGAAAAAAGAACACTGGGATTTGTGACAGTTCTCAGATACCAATTGAACACTCTTCCCAGGAGAGATAGACCTGGGCCGAGATGAAAGGGACTCATGACGTCCTTGAAGGCAAGTCATAAACTTCGAAGATGGACGAACCTCTGAAGTTATGGACATTTCTCTGACGTGCTTTCCACTCCCCATCGCCAGGGGACCAGGCGAAGATGCCGAGGACTGAACACCTGCTGCTTTCAAGGAGGTGACACCCAAGGGCCCGTGTGACAGACCATGCTGTAGTTGTAGTCTGGGAGTAGAGGCAGGAGGATGAGGAGTTAGCCACACAGTGATTCAGGCCAGCTTGGGCTGCACGAGACCCTGTTAAAAAGGACAAGGAGGAGAGAGGAAGTTGTCATCTAAATAATTCTGAAAGTTACAGAGTTCTTTTCAATTGCTGAGTCAAGAACTATCCCCCTATTGTTTTCAGGTTTTAGTCCCACTTCTAGGGACTAGGATTAGGGAAACATGAGTTAGTTTGATTTTACTCCCCATCAGCTCCTCAGACATCTGAGAATACCTGTCATATCCTTCCTGGTCTACTGTCTCTCGCCCAACCTTATAGATTACACACTTCTTTTAAATGTAATTAATTTAAATAAACCTTTCAAATTTAGATATTTGAGAAATAACAGAAAAATTTAAAAAACAATTACATTATCTTGAACATAGGAAATGCCTATTTCTCTCTCTCTCTTTCTCTCTCTCTCTCTCTCTCTCTCTCTCTCTCTCTCTCTCTCTCTCTCTCTCTCTCTCTCTTCGAGGTAGGGTCTCACTGTAGCCCATGCTGACCTGGATCTTACTCTGTAGTCCCAGGTTAACCTCGAACTCATGGCGATCCTGCTCCCTCTGCCTCGCTGGGATTAAAGGCATGCACCATCTGCAGAAATAGTCATTTCATTCAGCTGAACTTGCTCTTTTTCTCGGTTTTTCCCTCCACAAACTTTTTATCTGTCTTCTGTGAGCCCACCAGATCTCTAAGCAAGTATATTCTATTGGGAAGAGCACTCCAGGATTATACCAAAGTCTGTCTCTCATATTTTCATCAAAAATATATTGAATATCTGACTTGCATTTTGTGAGACTCTAGGAATGCATACAGAGGTGAGGCCGGTCTTCCTACTCTAATGGGGCTCAGAGTAGTGGGGAAGCCAACATTAATTACATAGTCACAGAAATAACTAGTGTACTTTACAAGAGCCATTAGAGAACCCTAACTTCTTCCACAGAAAACCCTTAATGTCTTTCCTCTAACGGAGGAATTATTTTGAGGATTTTATCTCACTGACCCTAACAGATGTTAGCCATAAACAAACCCACAAGAAACTAAGTAAGTTAACTTATTGAATAACATTTTTTAAGTATTATTCATCTGGTTGCCATACAGTGCAGCCAAAAACGACAATTTGGGTTTGGCACAATTAAGGGTTAGTTGCACTTCCAAGAAATAATTAGCTGTGTTTCTTGAGGCTCTTCAACTGAGGTCTCCTAGCTCTGCAAAGTTAGTCTGTCATGCAAATGACTGGAAGACTTTGAATGGCCTAACAGGTCATAGAGTTTTGGGGGACATGCAAGGGGGGACAGAACTTGATGATGTGACAGAGCTTTGCTTCTAGAGCTGAGTCTCCTTTGAATTACAAAAGGATTATTAGTTTTTTTCTGAGAAGTTTGCATTCTTCTAATACAAACTAAATCAGAATAAAGGGTGCAATGTTAGGCTACAACCTATATTCCAGCATTTGGAAGATTGAGGCAGGAGAATCCGAAGTTCATGGTCATCCTTAGCCTCACAGTGAGTTCCAGGCCAGTGTGGTTTATAAAAGACACTGCCTCAAAAAATAATGTAAGTAAATAAGCGTACACTCTGATGAAATTTAATGTGAGAACTTGGTAATGAGTGATACCCTTAAAAACTAGTTACTCACTGAGGGTGGTGACACATGCCTGCAATCCGTGATTCTTAGAAGGTTGAAGCTGGAGCATCTTAGGTTCAATGTCATCCTAGGCAACTCAGTGAGACTCGATCTTGAAATAAAATTGAGGAAAGGGGCTGAAGATATAACTCAGTAGAAAGCACTTGCCTATTGTGTGTGCGATCCTGGGATCAATCGCAGGACAAGACAAACAAATGAAAACCCTCCAGGATTGTTTGAAAGGAAGCTGTTATGTAGCTAGTGGCTACTGAGTCCTGTGCTACCTACTGAGCCATCCCAACTCCAGTAGACAGTATTTCTTGGTTTTGTTCTCATAAAGCACTACAGGCTCTTGGGCATATCTTTTTCTGGATATTTGGTTTGTAGTATGCGTGGTGTATGCATGTGTGTGTTCAGATACACACTTTCCGTGTGCACAGACGTGGAAGTATCCCCCTCCATCACTCTTCCTCCTGGCTTGCCTGAGACAGTTTATCTCTGTACCTAGAGCTCTCTGGTTTTCAGTCAGCCCCAGCAATCCTGTCTCCTCTCCCACCACAAGGCTGTAATTCTAGGCATGCACATTTCTTCCTCTTTCACGTGGGATCGAAGTCGGGTCCTCATGTTCACTCAGCGGTCAGCTCTCCAGCCGGATTCTTCGTTTCATGCTGAGTCATCGAAACTAGAAACCCTGCCAGTCAATAAGTATCTTCAGAGCACTCTGTAATGGGAGTGGGTGATTGCATGGCTCACATGCATCATGCAGTGTTTTCCTCCCGAACCTCCTCCCATGTTCCTGCTGCTGGCCTGTTCAGCCTCAGGAGCCAGAAGCTAAGCTGCAGACTGAATCCTCGGAAACCATGACCTGAAAACCCATCTCCCTTTAAGTTATTTATGCCAGAGATACCATCAGAGCAGTGAGACCCTATGACCCACTCTCTGGAGCCATCACCTCACCATTGAGGTGGTCCCTAGAGCTCATTGGCTGAATTCATGTATACAAATTGAAGGGAACTGACCCAGGCACCTCTGGAGGCTGAGCCGACAGGATGATTATCCTAATTAAGCAATGTGCAGTGTGAACAAGTAGATAGGAGAGCATGGCTGAGCAGTGGGAACAGACTGAAGGCCCTCAGCCAACCTGAGAGCCACACCACCCTAGAGAGCCCCGAATTGTGGCCGAACGTTTGAACAATTCTATTTTTCTATAAGGAAATGACAGGATGAGCATAATTTCTGGGGAAAAGAGGTCTAGCAACTAACCAGATTCAATAACTCACATTTCCTCTTTAATTAGATTAGAGTCTGGGGCTGGAGAGATGGCTCAGGGGTTAAGGAGCTTGCCTGCAAAGCCTAATGGCCCAAGTTCAATTCCCCAGGACCCTTGTAAAGCCAGATGCACAAAGTGGCAACATGTACCTGGAGTATCTTTGCAGTGGCTAAAGGCCCTGGGACGCCCCTTCTATCTATCTGTTTCTCTTCTCTCTATCACTCTCTCCTTGCAAATAAATAATATTTTAATAAAAGAATATAGTCTTGATATTGCTTATTTATCAAAAAATCATTAGTTGTTTAAGTTATGTATTATGCTTATTCTTATAAAATGAATACTGAAATACTTAAGGATGAATTGTTTTAAAAACCAACTTATTTTCAAATGTTTTAGCAAGAAGATACATATGTATATAGCAGGTTTGTGACATGAACACATGTGCATATAAATTTTTATCTGGATAGAGAAAAGAAGTATGGCCTAATGTTAATCGTTGGATTCAGTAGTATGTATGTGTTTGGTGCAATATTCTTTTCTTATGTTTTGTTTGTTTGTATGTTTGTTTTTGGAAGTGTTATCTCACTCCAGCCCAGACTGACCTGGAACTCCCTAAGTAGCCCAGGCTGGCCTTGAAACCCCTTGACCTTTCTACCCCAGCCTCCCAAGTGCTAGGATTATGGGTGTGTACCACCACACTCAATTGCAATATTCTTTTCTTTACAGTTGTGCACTTTAATAATACAAAAATGAAGTTGAAAAGATGTTCTTCTTTGATCGTTTTATAGAAGAGGGCAATTAATAATCATCTTCATAAACATTAAGAGAGTACTTACTCTAGGCCTACTGTGTGCTGAAAGAGTTTGTCCTGATTCAGGTTAGGAATATAGCTCTGTTGCAGTCAGCATTCTAGTTGCTGTGCAGAAAAAACCCAAGCAAAAGCGGCTTGTGGAAGAATGGGTTTATTAGGTTTACAGACTCAGGGGGAGACTCCATCATGGCAGGGAAAACGATGGCATGAGCAGAGGGTGGACATCATCTCCGCCACAGCACTGCAAACAATGGCAGGAAGGTGTGCCAAACACTGGCAAGGGGAAGCTGGCTTACAACCCCCATAAGCCCACCCCCGACAACACAGCTCCATCGAGGTTGTAAAACCCAAACTGCCATCAGCTGAGGATCGATGATAGGGAACACATTCACTTGTTTGTGGGGGACACTTGGATCAAACCATGACAAGCTCATTTTGGGAAAATGCTTGTCTGGCATGCACAAACTCTCAGTTCAATCCCCAGCACTGCATAAAACTAGATGTGGTGGAATACTGCTGTAATTCAAATGCTTGGGAGGTAGAGGCAGGAGGACTATCCTTGGCTACATAGCAAGATTGAGGCCGGTCTGGGCTACAGAAGACCCTGTCTCAAACAGCCACAATGGCATCTAATCATTGAACTATGCCTGTGTCATGATGAAGTCTCAAATGCTCAGGTGACCATTCCAGGCTGGCAATACTCCCTGCACAGTACCCCCCACACATTGACATGGACAGTGGACCTTCTTGATTGGAACCCTCCTCTATTCTGCCCTGTCTCTCTTCCTTTGATTGGTTGTAATTTGTATCATTTCACTGAAATAAACATTAATCATGAATGTAATTGCTCTGAGTTTTCTGGAACCTTCCCCAGAATTACCAAAATTGAGAGTGAGTCTGGGAACCCTTTGCATTTGCAGAGGCTGTCAAAGACTATCGTCTGGGGCTGGAGAGATGGCTCAGTGGTTAAAAGTGCTTGCTTGCAAAGGCTGCTGGCCTGGGTTCCATTCTCCAGTATCCATGTAAAGCCAGGTGCACAAAGTGGCTCAGTGTCTAGAGTTCCTTTGCAGTGTCAGGAAACCCTGGAGCACCCATATCCCCCCCCTAGTAAGTAAATCATATAAAAAATTATCAATAGGATAGTCTTGGAGACTATGCCCCCAGACTTTACAGTTTGGCTAAGTGCAGGTATAGGCAATCTCTCTAGAGTGCCTTTGTATGATTAATACTTATAATGATAATACAATAATATTATAAGTAAGATTGAGATTAGTAGACTGTGATAGCTTCTACTATTTTATCTACTTTACAGATGAGAAATCTTAGAAAGAGAGGGCTACATGTATTAGCCAGCACCATTCTGTGAGAGCAGAATGTAAGCCTGCCAGGCTGCTTCAGAGCCTGCAGATTTGACGATCTCAGGCAGGTGGTGAGGAAGCAAGGTCATGTCAGGGAACACAAATGAAAAGAATTCCATGGTAGGCACAGGCGGGGAGTGCTGAAAGCTCTGCCTGTCTCGAATGTTCCCTAATCGTATGTGATAGCAATGCACTTTCAGAGTGAGACACTGAGGCACAGAACACCTTGTCCTCCAGGAGAAAGATTCAGTGGTATTTAGTACTACATACATTGTTTTAGAAGGCCATCAAGCAGACTAATTAATTGCATAAAAGAACCCCAAAAGCTCTAAGAGAATGGTAGCCCTCATTAACTCTTTCCATATCCAAGTAAGCAGACCTCCACATTGTCCAAGCATGCCAGTTAACTGCAGGCTTGCTGTAAACTTTCAGAGGCATGGGAAAATGCTTACGGGGGAGGGCAGCCCCACACCTCTCCCCGTTAATTGATTGTTGACCATAGTCCAAATCTAAATGGCATGGGCTGCAGAATTCTAAGTGATATGAGGTAAGATCTGTCTGATAAGCACAGCTTTCTGATTACGTTTTCTTTTATGAAATCTGAAAATGTTCCAATGGGGAAGTTTGAATCCTCCCAGAAGCTGGCAGATAAATAGTCCTATGTAGGTGCAAATGACCCAGTGCAGTAACCACCCTAGTCAGCCATTGCGCTTTGTGCGTGTGTATTGATGTGTGAACAATGCTCTTACACAGGTTTCCACGATGCTATTCTCTTGCTACCCCCCAAAAGCCCCGAGGTAAGCGATTCACCCGAGGGGGAAACCAGGCCCTGCCCAAGAGACCCAAACCTGCTAACTTCAGCTTAACCAGATGAATTTCTAAACTGATTTAGTTTATGTCTGTCTATGAAATGCCTTAAAGTAGCTCACATTTCACGTAAAACAAAAAATGGCCATGACTCCAAATGCTGTCTCCAGCTTCTGTTCTGATCTGATCTCTGCCACAGTCATTTCATGGTTTTCAATCATTAAAGAATTTGATTCTATAATATAATTACGTATTATCCTAAAACCTTTTGCAAGGAAGAAATAAAGGGGGGATTAATGAAGGGAAACAGGCAACCATGCTGACGTAGTCCACATGTCTAAAATAAAAGTAATGAAAATGTACACTAAAGCAGGCACGCGGGGGATACAGTAAGTACACCTCAAGCCTGTCCTGATCACAAAGAACTCATTGTCATGAAGACATTGTGGCCACCGAGAACGGAGGTGGAGGGGCAGGAACGTGTTTCCAGCAAGTCCCTGCGTTGATGTTCATGATACCAGTTTTTGATTTCTGCATACTTTGAAGTTTGCCTCAAGGGAAAGACCTCTTTGGGACTGGAATCCTTGGCCTGGAAGGTTGGCGCCTTCAGCTGCTTCTCGTGCCAAGCTTTTGAGATTCTGTTCCCGTTCCAAAGGCTGACAGGAGCTTCCTTGCAAGACCCTCTGAAAGAAACGAACGACACAAAACTCCAACAGATTTCTGCCTTTATTGGCCCTTAACTGGTCTAATTAGCTGGGGAATTAGGCAAGTGAAGGGCAGCGCAGGTGCAGCGGAGCCGTCCAGGGCGCTGCTGCTCCCACCAGCGCAGGAAATGAGGATTTGGAACTCTGAGCCAGGCCAATGGCGTTTCTTCCCAGAAAAGGCTTTATGATGCCAGACCTAGTGGGCATAAGCTATTACATCATAGACACCTTTTGGACTTAAAGGAAAGAAAAATCTAAGGTGGTGGTTCTGAGTAATATTTTTCCAGTTCCAAAGAGAGGCAAAAAAAAAAAAAATGTGCAAACTGAAGTGTCTGAATAACGCCAAGAGGAATCCAAATCAAATAAGAAGACCTTCCTGACCTTCTGATCACATAGCTACTCTCTTCCCATCAGACCCTCCCACTCACATGCCAGAGGTTGGTTAACATTCTCTACTACCCAGGAACATAACTTATAGAAAATATGCTCTATTTCAGACATAATTTTATTTTTAATTTATGTATTTATTTGGGTCTCTATGTAGTGTGGTATGTGTGTGTGTGTGTGTGTGTGTGTGTGTGTGTGTTGTATACTGATGCATGTGCCCCATGGAGCCCAAAGCCCACAGCTAACCAGGGAGCAACAACAAACTTCCAGTCTCCCTTCAGTTAGGGTTATTCCCATATGCTGTCATGCCTGGCTTTTTACATAGGTACCAAGGATTGAATTCGGGTTCGTGTGATTACACAGCAGTTGCTCATAACTGCTGAACCATATCCCTAACCCCCAGTCATAATTTTAAAAACTCAATATGCTACTTTAAATATAAAGTAAAAATTAATCTAAAAGAAAAATAATGTATAATGAATTATGTACATAAAATTCTGGCATGATTTCCTAAGAAGACATATGAAGTAGAATACATGCACGAAATCAATTTGGATTTAAGAAAAATAAGACCTATATTAGGACTTACAAATGCACTTCCATTGTCCTGAACTCCGAGGTGGAGCATCAGTCCACTTACGTGTGTGCATGAGGTCCCTGCGGTGTAGCTACTGCTGTTGTACTGAGGTGAATGCTACAGTCTGTAGGTGAGGTGATTTTTCTGAAATGTTGCACTGTACTTGTTCAAGTTCCACATTCAACACAATGTTTAAAATTGCAAAAAAAAATGCAAGAGTGTGGGGAAAGATGAACCCTGATTTCCTGTTGGGGAGTGTCAATTGGTGCAGCCATTATGGAAATCACTGTGGAAGTACCATGTGACCCAGCTGCCTCCCTGGACATATGCTCCAAGCTTATCCATTCATGTTTACTGCTACTCTATTCATAATAGCTAGGAAATGGAATCAGCTTAGATGTCCATTAACTAATGAATTGCTAATGAAGATATGAGACATATGCACCATCGAGTTTTATTCAGCTGTAAAGAAAAATAAAATTATAAATTTCTCAGGAAAATGAATGGACACGTGAGGTAACCCAGGTTCAGAAAGAGAAATACCACATGTTCTTTCTCATATGCAGACCCTAACTTTGAATTTTGAGATTTGTATAGAAGTTAAAGTTAGACCATAGAAATCAGGAAGCCAGAAAGAAGCCTTGGTGGGGGAAGGGAGGCGATGTCAGGGGATGGCTCAGGGGTGAAGGGCTAGTAGACAGCGAGTAGAAGGGGTGGAATCTGGGGCTGGAAAGGTCAGGGGACAGGTGTGAAGGAGAGGAGAGGAAGGATGAAGGGTTAACCAAACTAAGGAAATTATTTGAAAAGCCATAGGGTAACCTATTTCTTTGTTAGCCTGTTAAAAATCAAATTGAAATTAAAAAGAGAAAGAGACAATTTGGGCAAAAACTCCCTGTGAAAGTGGAACGATGCTGTTGAAGAAAAGTCCCAGTACAGGGGTGAATTGTTGGACTCCCCCTAAAGTCTCCAAAACAATACAGACTATTGCCAAGGCTCTTGGGTGCTCATCAGAGGTAGATGGTGAGACGGTATTGGTGAAGATACCACGTTTTGGCTCCAGGACACCGAGGAATCAAACTGGAACTGATCGGGAAGCTTCTTCCCTGTTGGCAAGCTGGAAGTTTGGGAAAGTGCTGCGCAGGCTGCTGGGGAAGACAAGGCATTTACATTCTTCCCCTTTGGTGGATCCACCTTACAGTCAGCACAACCGACCAACCAGGCAGGATGTACCTGCTGATTATGGGAGTTACCAACTAATCAGTTTCTTTCTTTTTTTAAAATGTATTTATCTGTAAGCAGAGAGAGAGAGAGACAGAAAGAGACAGAGGAATCTTTTAAAGGCATGAGCCACCACACTTATTTTTAATATTTTATTTATTTACTTGACAGAGACAGATAGAAAGAGAATGGGCATTTCAGGGCCTCTAGCCACTGCAGACTAATGTCAGAAGCATGTATCATTTTGTGCACCTGATTTGACGTAGGCAGTGGGGAAGGAATCGAATCCTGGTCATTAAGCTTTGCAGGCAAGTGCCTTAACCACTGATCCAGCTCTCCAGCCCCCAGTTGATCTTTGGATTGGATTTGAGGCCCACTTTATGGAAGGGAATCCATGTTTGGTCCTGAAAACTTGGTCAAAAGCTATGTCATAAATCCTAGAGGAGGAAGCTAGTACTGTTGTCTGGCTAAATGGATAAAATGTGCTCTTCAAACTGTCCCTTAAAAATTTATATTATGTTTGTGCCTGTCGTAGTCAGCCTTCTTGCTGCGCAGAGAAGAACCCAACCAAAAGCAGCTTGTGGAGGAATGGGTTTATTTTGGCTTACAGACTCAAGGGGAAACTCCATGATGGCAGGAGAAACAATGGCATGGGCAGAGGGGTGGACATCACCTCCGGGCCAACATCAGGTGGACAACAGCAGCAGGAGAGTGTGCCCAACACTGGCAAGGGGAAGTTGGCTAGAACCCCCATAAACCTGCCCCAACAACACACCTCCAACAAGGTTCTAATACCCTAACCGCCATCAGCTAGGGATGGAGCATTCGGAACACAGTTTGTGGGGGACCCCTGGATCAAACCAGGACAGTGCCCAAAGATTAGTGCTGCTTTCCCTGAAAATAATGGAGAGCCTTCAGAACTCCCCAGCGGACTGAGAATAATTATTGGGGGCTCAGGACTAAAAGAGACTTCTCTATCACACTGTCCAAGGCTCTGGGAACATCATGGAAGAAGAGGTGGAAAGAATGCAAGAGCCAGAGGGTGAGGAAGTTTAGGATCCTCCAGACACAAGGGACTGCCATGTTCATAACACCAGAGCGCCACGAAATCACCTTCTAACATGGAGGATGGAGGAGAGCGAACCAACCAAACAAATAAAAACCATCCTTTGACAGAAGAAAGCATTCAAGCGGAAGGGGGCGCAGTTCGGGTAATGGAGGGGATTTTGTTCAAATTACAGAATATTCATGTATGAAAATTCTCAAATAAAAGACAAAACCAGAGAAGGCAAAAATGTTGTGATGTTCTCTTCAGACTGTGTGTAGAAGATGCACTGGAAACACTGAATGTCGTATGTCACTTGGGTCCCATCCCTAAGAAGTCATTACGTGTATATATAAATATTCCCAAATCTGATATCTAAAACCCTTCTTATTCCAAGCATTTCAGATTAGAGATACACAACCTGTAACACGAAAACATTTTTTGAACCACAAATAAACATTGGCTTCCAAATAGGGAATGGAAACTTTCACACCATATGTGAAGAATTTTAAGATGAAGCAATTTTGTATAAACCTTTAGAAAATGAGCTGCTGAAATCGAGTTTGCACATGCGCACTTCCATGGAATCCTCACAGGTGTTTTGCATGAGATGCAGCTATAACGTTTCCATTTAAAAGGCGGGAAGTTAAAATACGGATTAGTGATGTCCCCAAGATCACATGACTAGGAGCTGGCAAAGAAGATGGGTTAGAGAGAAGGCTCAGCAGTTCCGGCACTTGCCTGCAAAACCTAATGACCTGAGTTTGATTCCCCAGTGCCCACATAGAGCCAGATGCACATGCCTCTGGAGTTCATTTGCAATGGTTGGAGGACCTGGCCTGTCCATTCTCTCTCTTCTTATAAATAAATAAATTAATTAATTAATTAAAAACTTAAAAGAAAAAGAAAAGAAGCTGAGGCTAAAACGAGGTTGGCCTTCACTTTCTTCCTCAGCTCAGTGGCTGAAGGAGTCCTCGATTCTGCTTGGGTACATTGTTTTCTGGCAGAACCTCCTTCCAAGCTGCATCTAAATGCCACCTTCTTCCCTCAGCCTCTGCTCACCTTGGCTGGGAAGGTCATCTGTTTCCACAGCAGTTAGTGAGGGCCGAGTGTCATGCTTACTGCACTGATCACAGTAAGTTGTCCTTTAATGTCCCCAAAGGTTGAAATCTGGGCTCATCAAAGCCTGAGGCAATTCCTTTTTGTCCCCAGGATCACCAGGGCACCAGGCTCCTGAAAGGTGCTCAGTCACCAAGGAGCAGGATATGACCCCTTTGTGCAGGGACCTGAGCTATGTTGGGGGAGAGGGGCACACGTGACAGGGCAGTGCACTCTCCCCGACCTCCCAGCCAGGGTGGCAGACGGAATGGTGTGCCACCCTGGAGTGCCTGGAGTTCAGGCAGTATTCACAATTTCAGCTTCACTCATGTCCGTTCTTCTCCGTTTTCAGTTGTGTTGCACTTGAAAGGCTACAAGAAGAGCTGGGGCTGACTGGCAGGCACACCCTCCCTGGAAGATTAACAAACATCCAGGAAGGCAGGTTCTTACAAGAACAAAGATGAAAGTGCTTGCCGGTGACTAGAAGTGATGTACAAATAAGGCCACTGGGAATTCACCTTCACCAAGGGGAGAGGCTGTAAATATGAAACTGGATATTTTCTCTTGAAGAACATTGAATAGCTGTAACGATGGAGAATTCACCTTTGTCTTTCCAAGGGGTCGGTTCAAAGAAACGTGCTTTTTATGGCAATGTGATAAGCAAGGATTTAGCAATAAACTAATTGTGCATAATGTAGTTGAGGATAGTTGGAAAAGATATTAAAATTCAGTACTGTGGAGAAGTTATGAAGAAAAGGATGTTTTTGGTGGAGGGGGAGGTGAGTAATTCTTTCACTGTCAATCGAGGTAATGTAAGGAACACATGGCTGACATTGCAGCAGGCAGTACTATGTGTTCTAGGCTGTGACTATAAATGCCACCAAAGGCATTTGAATTGCCAGGCACACATTGATTTTCTTTTTTAACATAGGGGTGGCAAGCTCTCATTGACTGTTAAGAATAACCACAGTTATGAAGAATATTATATGCAGACCTATAAATATAATGCATTATAATAACCTCGGCTATAAAGAAGTCAGTAACTATGAAAAGTCAATCAGTTTCTGAAACCAGGAGTGAGTTCTTATTTCTTGCCACACAGACATCCTGATGGCTTGATGGCTAAGACCAAGGGCTTCTCCCAGTACTTCCTTCTCATGAGGGGAACCCATATGAGACTGGGATGGCAAATCTGTCTTTACGCTCAGGCAATAGGATTCTATGCACAGAAAACCTCAAAGAACACACACATAGGAAGAGAAATTATGACAACTACGTTTTTTTAAAAATTTTTTACTTATTATTTGCAAGCAGAGAGAGAGAGAGAGAGAGAGAGAGAGAGAGAGAGAGAGAGAGAGAGAGAGAGAGAGAGCAAGCACCAGGGCCTCTAGCTGCTGCAAATGAACTCCAGATGCATGCACCACTTTGTGCATCTGACTTTACATGAGTACTGGGGAATCAAACTCAGGTGGTTAGGCTTTGCAGTAAATGCTTTAACCACTTAGCCATCTCTCCAGCCTGACAACTACCTTTTGTTGTGTGATTGTTTTCCTATGAAGACATGTCTATTCACTTGAGACTAAGGTAATAACTCCAAAGACTAACTTGGAGAAGCAATGGGTTTACTGGGGAGAGCACAGGTGAGGGGTGACTGACAAGCCCACTTCAGCATAGGTGATGACTTACCAAGGCTGCACCCCTGAAGCTCCCTGCATGGGCGACGACTTACCAAGGCTGCACCCCTGAAGCTCCCTGCACGGGTGATGGTTTACCAAGGCTGCACCCAAGGCTGCTCTCTGGACAACATGTAGGCATGTTGACCAATTCAAGAGTTTCCTTTCTCCAGTACTTGTTGCTGAGAGAATGTTTCTATTCTGAGAAAATAGCTATACAACACCATTTTAAAAGTACAGAAGATTTCAGCATTCCATGTGTAGAATATCAATTGTATTTCAAAGTACTAGCAAAAGAACAATTTAAAGTGTTCTAAAACTGTATTTTGAGAATGGCTATATAATTCAGTATTATATTTACTCCCAAAATAATTGAATCCTATGTCAAAATCTATGACTATAAATGTATATTTTATTAAATAATATAATGCCTAGCATTATATTATATAGTATGTATGTTATATATAACATAAATTTTATATATAATTTACAATGTGTTATATAAACTATATCTCCATAAAGTATTTTTAAAATTGGGGTTATGTAAAAAAAAGATAGCATTTTTCTACCCAGCATATATGCAGTTTCTATGGGGTAATCTCTGGTGTCAAACACTCTGACGGTAAAAACTTCAGGAGTGGGTCATCCAGTTTGGTTATTTCCTTACCATTTGAGAGTAGAGGCCAAATGTCCCATTGTTATAAACTTCTACGCTGATATCAATGAACATAACTTTGACAGGATTTGATTACAATTTAACTGGCAGAGCTCCAAAAAGTCATGTGCAGTTGTGAGAAGTCATAGTTCTGCACTAGGGAGGCATGCTCTAAAGGGACATTGGGCCACTTAGAAGGAAACCAACTTCCCAGCTTCCAAGACCTTCCTTGGAGCTGGGTAGATGCTGTTCACATTGTTGGAAGCTAACAGAGCTCTCGGAGTGCTTGCAGCTCCAGACAGCTCAATGCGGAGGGAAACACAGTCCTGAGGCTCTGTCAGTCACACAATCCCTACCAATGGCCCCCTTTGACTTTTTAAGGTCCTCTGCTTATAATCAAAGCTACAGTCATGAACATAAAACATGTTCAGTAACAACTATAAAAATATTTAATACTTTTATGAACAGTTTGTATTTTCCATGTAAAAATAACATGAAAACCACCTGTGAAGTGACTTTAAAATCTGGGCTCAGAAACAAAGTTTTCAGATATAATCTTCATGGCTTTGGTGATGGAAATAAAGAGGTGGTCAACTGAAAAGAAAATTCTTTTTTTTTTTGGTCAATGGCCAAATGTTTGAGATCTTGGACCATCTCAGAAACCAAACAGGATGGGACCTAGTTAGCACTGAGTCAACATTTGCCTGAGAATATGGGGGGACGTAAGCTTGAAAGATAGGTCTTGTTTTGTTTGTTTGTTTTAGACAGCAAAAGAATTTCTGAACTAATTCTATAGCATTTCAGCCTGTAGTCATTTTAATTTAACCTTTGTTTTGCTATTTTTAATCTATTATTTTTCTGAACTATGTATCTTATTTTAGGAGCACTCAGCCAAGTACTCTAGAGAGTTGACTCATTAAAAATAGTGTTGAGCCGGGCGTGGTGGCGCACGCCTTTAATCCCAGCACTGGGGAGGCAGAGGTAGTAGGATCACCATGAGTTTGAGGCCACCCTGAGACTACATAGTGAATTCCAGGTCAGCCTGGGCCAGTGTGAGACCCTACCTTGAAAACAAAAACAAAAACAAAAATAGTATTGATGTGGGCGCTGGGCGATGGCTCACCTGTTGGGTGCACTTTACACTTCAGCCCGAGGCCTGGAAGGGCCTGAGACTGCCCAAATTTAACTTCTCAGAACCTGTGTCAAAAAGCGTGGAGTGACCACATATGTCTGGAATTTCATTCCATAGTGGGCAGAGACCAGAGACTCCCTGGGGCTCACTGATGGAGAAGAGCAAACCTGTTTCAAGAAAATAGATAAGCCCTAGAGAAAGGCACCCAAAGCTCTCCTGTGCACCCCCCCCCCACATTCAGATAGCATGTGTGCATCTGTATACACCTGGGCATGCACCATGCTTTATACACCACACACATATACTACACACACACACACACACACACACACACACACACACACACACACACACGTGTTGATTCACAACACCGCTCTTCTCCAAAGGAAATCAGAGATGGCTTACTCGGTGCTGAATATGAATGACTATGGCCTGGGGACACTGGTTTACTGTGGGAGAGATTCCATGAACTTTCATAATCACAAAATAAAAGAAAGTCACAAGTCAATGCCTTTACTAAATGCATTCAAGTAGGCAGGTTAGAGCAAAATGGGCAAATTTCTATAGCTTTCAGATGTAAAAGGTGGAAGCTAGTGGTCACTAAAGGAATACCTTCCAAGCATTTGACCTAACAGCCTCAAAGATACTAAAGGGGAAGGTTGGCTGGGAAGGGGACTGAAGACGGCCCCGGATGGTTTGGGATCCTAATCTGCAACCATCTCTCCTTCCACAATCATCATCGTGCCCTGACCATCACTCAGTCCACAGAATCCTTAGCGCTGATGTGATTTTTTTTCAGACCTCAGTTCACAGAAGCAGTCAGAAGAGGCATCATAAGAGCTACGAAGGAACCATGTAGAATGTGATGGAAATGTGTGTGAATACTTCGCAAAGAAGTTTTAGTGAGCAAACTAGAGAAATTTGCTGTTTTCCCAGGGAGCAGTTCCATGGTTTTCCAATGTGTCAGGCTCAGGGCTGAGCATTTTACACACACTCTACCTGTCTCTTTGTAAGCATCCCAGGAGAAGGAACCCGAACTCTTAGGATACAGACCAGATGCAAACAAACAAATAGGGACTTAGGAATAATTCCCAAAGACACCAGTTGCAGGTAGCATCTCACCAGAGCTGACCTGTTTGAAAACAGATCCTCACATCTTTTGGGTGACATCAGGTAACACTTCTTGATAAAAGACGCATGACCTGTTATGCAAGGGGGGCTGTCGATGTAAAAATGGATTATCACAGTTTCTCTCAAGAAGCTATTTATACCTTCGTGTATGAAAACATTATTGTCATCATCATTTTCTTTGATAGCAAACATCTGCCTTTCCCTAGAAAAACCACCCAAATTTTATTAGTGATATTGGGTTGTGAAAAATGTCTCATGCATGGCAAGTTAATGGTGAATTTGGATTCAAAATATTGGCTCTCTAAGAACTGGAAAAGAAAACAATTCCATGGCTATAATGCAAAGCAGACATTGAAAAGGTAATTTATTTTAAAAAGGCTGCCTGAATAGATGAAATAATGTTAAATTGGGCTTTTTATATCTTATGTAACGGAAGTTTCACAGAGTGACCAAACACAAATTTGTTTCAAATTTTCTTCTTTTACTGTAGCATTTATTTTAGGATAGCCAGTTGTTTGTCTTATAACTGGCTTCTGAAACTAAATAAATTGATTGAAAAAGAGGGTTTTAATAAGATAGTTTTGTTCTTGCATTCCCATTCACAATGTCCTCACAGAATTTAAGAGCTAAGGAATAATTTGAGGTTATGCCCTTTCAGGATCAGATGACGTGGCAATTATCAAAGTCAACGGGGTCAGCAGAAAGCTAAATAGTTTTTCCTGAATTAGCATCTGAAAGGGACTGCGGGAAAATTAAGTGTATATGATACAAACTGCGTTTATTTGCTGCTGGCTACACACATTTCTCAAGCCATTCATCTTTAACAGTGAAACTCTTTTAATTATAAAAAATTAATTTCTCGGCATGCTGGTTCATCTCAATTGGATCAGGAATTAAGTAAGTAGGTGTGTGCGGGAATTTGATGGAAGGATTAACTGAGGGAGAAGGCACGCCTCCCTGAGTGGGTGGCACCTTCTGGCAGCTCCCAGATATAAAGAGATCTGAGGGGAAAGCAGTGCTGTTTTTGCCTGCCCACCTTCACTCTCTGCTGGTGAGTGTGCCTGCCCTGTCAGTGCCACCTTCTGCTGGCATTGGAACCCAGGTTCTCTGGCCTTCCGATGTGGACGGGAAGACCAGCAGCCATCAATGAATCCTTCAAGATTTCATTGCCAGATTGAGACTGCTGAGCCGTCCAGCCTCATGGGTGAGTACTTATGTTCTCAAGCCTCCCCAGTGTGCAGACAGCTATGTTGGACCCCCCAGCCCATAGGGTGTAAACCAATCTGAGAAACCACCTTTGGAATATGTACTTGTTCTCATTTGATTCCTCTAGAGAACCCTAATATATACACATTTTTGGTTATTGCTATGCATAATAGTAAAGTGCACACATAATAGTAAAGTGCACAATATTTAGTATCTGGTATATACCAAGCCACAGGCTTTGCATATTTTATTTCATTCCCACAGAACACTATGAGATACTGATTCCCTTGGAGTTACAACAGAAAAAAAGGATTTGTTGCAGGCTGGGATTTAATATAGGAAATTGATGTTTGTAAACTCGGCAGAAAGGCTAAATAGGTCCTAGGCTGGGTTTCTGGAAGTCACTCTCAGGAAAGCACAAAACTACCTAGGAAAGTTGTTATTTTCAAGGTCACTGTCATTGCAGAAACACTGCTCTCACTTCAAAAGGATTAAGAGAAAGCTATTACAGCCTGGGAACACAGACTCGTGTTACTTCAAATACTGTGCTCCGATGTGAAGTTTTTTATAATTATAGAACAGAAGAAAGTAAAAAAATTAAAGCACATTTCAAATACATCAGTGGGAACATCAGTTAGGCCCAATTCAGCAAAGTGGGGAAATCTCTGCTATAGTTATTAGATGATGTTCTTAGCCTTTGGGTTGGTAGAAGCCAGTTCTCTATTAAGTTCATACATCCCAAAAGGTTTCACGTGAGTGTCACAAAGCGGTTAGGTCAGACAAAGAGGTGGGCAATGCGTGGTGATGGGGGGGGGCTACGATAACCAAGATAATTTGACTCCAGACATTTAACATTGGAATGATCCAGAATCCTTCAAGTTCCAGTCAGTCAGCCCATGTAACCTGTAAGAAAGGTGAGATTTTTTTTTTCCTTTTGTTTGTTTGTTTTTCTGGGAACTTAGGTTCCCTGTCACTCAAGCTATTAAGTTCAAAACAAAAACTGTGTCCCAGAGCAGGAATTCAGCTTAAAGAAGCTGCTACAGATGCCATGACTGAACCTTCCAGTATCAGCTTTCTTCTTGTTTCTGGGAGAAGCGGTGTATGGAGGGAATGGGTTTATTTCAGCTCCCAGTTTCCAGGGGAATTTTAATCATGAGACAGAAAACATAGCAGGTGCAGGAAGCTGGAATCACAGCTGCATATCAGCAGGAAGTAGAGAGCACCAAAGCACCCGGCCCACCTGGTCTTTAAGTACCAATGTCCAGCTGCCATGACACACTTCCTCCAGCAAGGCTCCACCTCCTAAAGGCTCCACAAACTTCCCAAACAGCGCCACCAGCTGGGGTTTAAGTGTTCAAATTCATGCCTCTATGTTGCACATCTTATATTGCAAACACCACACTGCTTTAGACACTCTGGAAGCTGGGAAAAGAAGCTGGAACCCTGCTGCTGCTGCTGTTTAAATATTATGTTTAAACTTGACTCTTGCTGGCCAGTGGAGAAACAGTCAGGTGAGGGAACATGAGATGGTCTCCTCATAGCTGCCTTCCAGATTTCAAATAAATTCATCAAAATGACAGAATGGAAATCTAACCAAATTCCAGCTGTCAAGATGAAACGATCGATCCTTCCTCCAGAACCTTGTCTCAGGAATACAACATCAGGGACCTGATCTGGACTCCTGGTGGCAGCACATTTGCCCACCGGGAGGGCAAAGGTTGTGATCATGGCTGACTTTGTGCCATCAGGTTGCTGAGCAAAAGGGCATGAAAGCACTCCAGCTCTGAGTCCTTGAAAGGCTTTAGGACACTGGTCAGGAGAGGTTGTTGTCAAGAGCTGCAGTGCTCTTAACAGAGCTTGGGATTCTAACCAGAAAGGGTCCCGTTGAAGCAGAAGACAGCATCTCCAGGGAAGAATCTGTGGGTGGGTTCAGTGGAGGCAGGAACTGGGAGCTGCCTGTCCACATCTGAGACAGGAGTGTGTCTACAGAGAGAGCGCAAGGCTGGACCCAGTTGCCAGTCCAATACCCTGAGCACAGGAGGCTCCAGGGCCTGGGTGGAGCCACTTCCCTTGATGCCCTGGTCATCACCAAGAAGCAGTGATGCCAAGCTTTTGAAAAGATGGTGTAACATCGAGCAGTGTGGAGAGGCAGCCAGTGATCACCCAGCATCGAGGGGGAGCACTCAGCTGTCAAGTGGTACACACAGCCAAAGAAATTTTGTTTTACACCAGAGGAGTTTTCTACTTGCTGTCTGCTCCCATCACAGTCCAGGTCCCTGTCCAGCCTTAAGGGGTTTAAGAAAGGTTTGGCAGTTTGAATGTGAATGCATGTCTCCATAGCCTGAGGTATTTTTGGTTAAGCTGGTAACTTAAGTCTCCAGTCAGTAAAGCCCTGCTGGAGGAGGAGTCACTGGGGCTTCGGGGATTTTGGAGTCCAGCCCTAAGGTGTGCTCACAGAAGTTTTGAGCTATGGATATATTTGCTGGCTCTTTGGTGGTGTCTCTCTGCTTGGATCTATGGAAGTGAGTCAGATTCTTGAACAATGGTGTTCACTGGGAATCTGGGAGCCTGAAATAAACCCTTTCCTTCCAAAAGCTGCTTCTGGTCAGGTGCTTGTCCAGCAATGAGAAGGTAACTGTAATAAAAGGCAGCCTTGTCCTTCCCAGCCTCTGTTGGAGAAGAAGGTCTTGGAGGGTGGCAGAATGAGGTATAATCAAGGCATCCACTTTATTCAGGTGAGTCCTATAATCCACAAGCTTTCCCCAACATTTGACAGATCAGGAAACTCAGGCATAGAGGTGGAAGAGAATGAGCCAGACCATAGCGAGCAATCAGCTCCTGAGCTTTACTCTTTACCACAATGATCAGCTGACTCCCCAAATCAAGAGAACAGTGCTGTGCCCCACAGGCTGGGTGACTCAGGGTGCAGTCAGGACTGATGATTCCAGTACTCATAGATACTGCTGAGGTACTGTTCTGATGTGGAGAAGCGGGAATTTTCAGGAATTCAACCCAGATGAATCTTAGGTGCAGCAATCTTAATAATTAAATTCAATTCCAAATCTCAGAATGTATTGCTAACACGTGACCATGAGCCTATTCCAGAAATAATGGAACCAAATCTCTTGAGAGGAATAGGAAAAATATTTCCTATTTGATAGTCTAGAGTTGGGTGACAGTAACACTGGTAAGTTTTCCAGCCCCTAATTGGCTATCCTCATGACCCCCTCTGTGGCGGTTTGAATCATCTGTCCCTCATAAACTCATGTGCTTAGAGTGCTTGGTCCCCAGCTGGTGGCAGTTGAGGAGGTGGAGCCTTGCTGGCGGTGTGCTGCAGAGGGTGGGCTTAGGGGTGTTATAGCCAGCTCCCCCTTGCTAGGTCTTGGCTACCTCTCCTATTGCTGGTTTCCACCTACTGTAGCAACAAGGTGATGTCCAGGGCTGAAGAGATCGCTCAATGGTTAAGGCACTTGTCTGCAGAGCCCAACAAAGTGGGTTTAATTCCCCAGCACACATGTTAAGCCAGAAGTACAAAGTGGTGCAAATATCTGGGGTTCCTTTGCAGTGGCCCTGATATGTGTTCTCTCTCTCTCTCTCCTCTCTCCCTTTCTCTCTCTCTCCCTCTCTGTGTCCCTCTCTCCCCTTGCAAATAAATAAAATATATTTTAAAAGAATTTTTAAAAGATGATGTCCAGTCTCTTCTCTACCACATTTTCCCTGCTATCATAATGCTTCCTGTCATAGTCAGGGACACGCCGCTTGGATGAATCTCGAAACCAGGCACAAGTTTGGGGAGGAAAGTATTTACTGAAGTAACAGACCCAGGGGAAGTTAAGGAATCAGGCTGGCTCCCTTTCACAGATCTAAGTGACAGAGACAGCACCTCCAGAAGCAAGCAAACACACACTGTAACTCACAAAACAGCAGGACTGCCAGGCTGCTGTTTTGCATATGTATCCCCAGTATTTTGCATCCAATTTGAAATACCTCAGGGCCAGACCCCAGGAGGCCAGGCCAAAGGGACACCTCCTCCAGCCAGAGAGCTGGAGACAATTTACAATTATAATGAACACAATTATAATAAATTCTATTGGGGGACATCTATTCAAAACACTTCCCCTCAAAGCTTCACGATGGTAGATGACGAAGCGCTAATTAGTAAGCAGAGACAGTCCATCTGGGCTTGGAGGAGGGTGTGGAAGGGTGCTCCTCCAAGATAACCTCCCATCTCAGCAATGCCATTGCAGTTTCAAATGTTCTTTCAAGACTTGCCTTTCCCTCTGCCAACCAGTTCAGGAAGGAGAACCCAGGTCTGGAAGGAGAACCTGGGCAACACTGGAGAACAGAAGAGAGAACCAGCATAGGGTTGAAGGAGAAAGACTTTACCTGTCGTCACTAGGTCTTCAGCCACCTGGCAGGTGTGTCCAAACTTTTGACATTGCAATAAAGCATTGTCACCTGGGAAGCTCATGCTCTAGAAACATATAATCAAATTACAAAAAAAATTGTATAAAACTGCCTCCTAATGTTTTACATAAATTGACGATAGCATTCATACCTACAGTGAGACGCAGCCTGCAGCATTGGATTGGACAGGCCTGCTAAAGAGCCCACCCCTGGAAGAAGTTACACCTGGTGACTGAATTCTCTCTCCTGGGATCTGCTCTCCTCCACTTGGCCTGGGAGCAAACAGCATGCAAGGGAGAGAGAACTGAACCTCACCACCCACACTCGCTCTGCTGGGACCATCTGTGATGAAGCCACAGAGCCCGGAGGTGATTTTCCCTCTTTGCTCCATGAACACAGGGACAGGTCACCCTTAATAAAATGTTGAAGTTCCTTAAGAGGCCTTGATCACGCTTGAGAGATGACAGCCTGGGTTCAATGCCCATTACCCACATAAGGCCAAATGCACAAAGTGGCATATGTATCTGGAGTTCATTTACAGTGGCAAGAGGCCCTGGCATGCCCATTTTCTCTCTCTCACTCTCTCTGTCCTTTCTGCTTGCAAATAAATAATAAAAATATTTTTAAGAAAAAACGAGTTCCTTTATCTACCATAGTTTGCTTTTTTTAGGTCACGTTTAGCTGTTCTCTAAACCAAACACCCCGAGGACATCTTAAGCCAATGCTTCAGAATCAGACTTTGTTACATTATGTAATTGAAAACAATACAATTAAACCCTTGTCACATTCTTTGGCAGTTGGAGCTGGACTCTGGGCCTCAGGCCTTCTCGCCATGCTTCCCAATGGCCTCAGAGTTCATGATGGGGACCATCATCGCCCCGACATCAAAAAAGCTTGGAGAAATGGGACTTTAACTTAAAGCTGTATGAACTAAAATGCTAAACATCTGTCTTGTAACTGAAATTTCTAAGTTTAGTGTAATAATTGGTTATCTCAAAGGATAATTGATTGACAGTCATTTTATGTTATCTGGAAATTTTGTATAATAATCATTGAATGAATTTACATGAGATAAAATAACCATCTATTAAATCTTTCATAAAAGAACTTTTAAGAAAAAGGCTTTAAATTTTTTTTGGTTTTGTTTTGCTTTTTTGTTTTTCAAGGTAGGGTCTTGCTCTAGCCCAGGCTGACCTGGAATTCACTATGGAGTCTCAGGGTGGCCTTGAACTCATGGCGATCCTCCTACCTCTGCCTCCCAAGTGCTGGGATTAAAGGCGTGTGCCACCACAGTATAAGAATTTAGCTAAAAAGTAGAAACAATCCAAATGTCTTCTCACTGTTCATTGCACGAATAGACATTTTGAAGAGGTATTCGGCCGAAGAGCGCTCAGGGGTTAAGAGTGCTTGCCATGAAAGTGTAGGAGCCTGAGGGGCCCAGCGCCCACAGAAGCATGTCTGCGGGTCACCCCAACTATGAGGGGCACAAACCAAGAGTCACTGGAGCTTGCTGACCAGAAAAAAAGAAAGCCTAGCAAAAGCAGCGGATGTGGGCTGAAGGAAACACCCCATCGAAAGGTTGAGTGACAACACATGACGGTCTCCTCTGGCATCTGCATGCCTTCACACAGGACAGGACAGCTGCACACACACGTGCATACACTACACATACATGAATCACAAGCCACATCCACTGCACATGTGCATATCCTACATACACATCACATGCCACACATAGTCTACACACATACATACACACTTTAAAAAAATAAAGGACTAGGGTGGGGAGGTTGCTCAGTGGTTAAGACACTTGCCTGCAAAGCCTAACGACCAGGGTTTGATGTTCGATTCCCCAGTCCCCATGCAGAGCCAGATGCACAAAGTGTCAAATGCATCAGGAGTTTGTTTACAGTGGCACTATGCCCTGGCATACCAATTCCCTCTCTCTTTCTGTGTTTGCAAAGAAATAATAGTGAACTGACAGATATTCTAATATGGAGTAACCTGAACAAATGCTTACTGAAAGAAGCCTGTCACAGAAAACCATGCATGACGTGACTCCACTTATATGCAGCGTCTATCAGATGCAAGTCTGCAGAGATAGAAAATAGACTAGTGACTACCTAGGCCTGGGGAAGCACAGAGAATATGCGTGAGAGTTCTCTTTGGTGTCATAATAAATTAGATAGTAGTGATAACTGCACGATTGTGAAAAATTCCTGAGTTGTACACTTAGGCAGGTAAACATTATGGCATATAAGTTATATATCAATAGACATGTCAAAAATTTCCATAATTAGGCTGGAGAGATGACTAAGGTGCCTGAAAAGCCTAATGACCCAGGTTCATTCCCTAGGACCCACCTAAAGCCATATACCCAAAGTGGCCCATGCATCTGGAGTTCATTTGCAGTAACTAGAGGCCCTAGCATGCTCTCTCTCTCTCTCTCTCTCTCTCTCTCTCTCCTTATAAATAAACAAATAAATATTTTAATTCAAGAATTGTCAACTGAGTTCCATATTTTCCATTTCTCTTTACCTGAAAGTTACCTAATTTATGAAATCTAATGGCACAAGCATAAAATTCATGTCTCGGAACTTGACAAAAGCAAACGGCAGTGGTCTACGTCTCTCAGGAGAGACTGAGCAGTCACCATTTTCACTCACCCTGCCCTCCCTGCACCCTGTTCCCTTCAAGCACCTCGAAGAATGTGGCCGAGGAGAAGTGTCTCTCCCAGTGCAGGGTCCCATCACCAGCCCAGAGCGTCACCTGCACGACCACCTAGACAGTGTGTTCTGCAGCCCCTCCGCCACGCCCAGGCCTGTCCCCTGCCAGCTGTCCTCTCTCCCTCCCCTGTGACATCCTGACCCAGCACTAGATCTGGGCACTTGATACTTTTTCCTTTTCTTCTTCTGAGGCGTTTCATAAATTTAAACCATAGTCATGGAGAACCACAGAAGCATTTTTCTAATTATAAGTTGCAAGTCAACTGTGGAAATTTTCAGAAAATACAAAAAGTATAAAGAAGAAAAAAAGCAACCCTCCACCACTACCTAGTTAACATTTGGTGGATTTCTAGGGTTTTATAAATATGTGTAATATATATATGCATACTTCCTTCTAAGGTTATGTATCTCTTTTTAGCTAGTCGAGAGCACACAATAAGTTCGGTTTTTAAGATCATCAGAATCACATGACTATCTGGGGAGACTATAGCTCCTGTTGGCAATGGCTGCTGAGCACCCAGAGTCAAAAGCACAAAGCCTTGTAACATCCATGCTGTGGACAAAACATTCCTCCTTTAATTTTATCTTCTTTTCTATTCAGATTTATTCTGTCCTACTTTCTATGTTCTCTCTTGTCTATATTTAATCTAATTTTGTTATATGTATTTCTATAAAACACTGCAAAGAATTTCTAAAATAAACAGTTTTTTGTCTTCCATCTTCACTGTTGTAGCTTGGATCTTGAACACCCCCACAAGGCTCTTGTGTTAAAGGTGGGGTCCCCCTCCCCTAGCACTGCTGGTAGGCAGTGTGCCCCTCAAGGGTTGTGTCTAGTGGAAGGAGATGCAGTCGCTTCTCAGCTGCCTCTGCACAGGCTGCATCCCTGATGGGCTGTGTACTGGGCTCAGGTATTTTGTTATAGTATTAGAAAGCTGATTTGCACAATCATGATTGTTAAGTGCACAACTCAGTAGTGCCAAATATACTCATATCAGTGTAAAAAGGATCTATAGGAAAGTTCCGTCTTGAAAATGTAGAAGTGATTAAATTACCTGGTCACATGACTCTGCCCTCTCCCATCCGTCTAAAGCCTCTTTGCCTCACTGGAATGAGCACCCACCTGGATATTCCAGGTTGTTCTCTCCATGTTAAGTTGACAAAGGCCCCTTTTTAGGTGCTTCTTTCTATTCAGCTTATAGCACATTTTTACTTCTAGGATCTTCTAACATCTCTAAGCCATTATGATAGGGACTGTTTTAGTCTGCTTAAGAGCAAAGAAAGTGAATTTAGAAGAACAAGTGCATTCCATGCCTCATGATACACGCCTAGGGACCCCAAAGTCAGTATCAGCTGGTGAGAGGATCCTGGTCAGTTACACAGCATGACATCACCCCGGAACAAATGTTCACTAGCTCATGGCCCAGATCTCTCCCTAAAAGACAGCAGGCAGTGGGTCTCTTTGCTGTGGGAGTAGCAGTCAGACTAGAACAAGAAATGATACAATTAGATGCTAGATTTGGTTTTTCAGAGCAATTCTAAGTAGGTATCAGCTTAACTTAAATTTGCGTATTCACACCATGCTCCAAAAGTGGGTTTTGTGGGGTTTTGTGTTTCTACGTCTTCTTCCTTCCTCTCCCCAGAGACACGTTTTCTTACCTCAGTCCACTTCATTCTCCCAACACAGGTTGTGTCCCTCTCTACCTTATTGTATGACGTCCCCTGCAGTCACTTTTCACTGTTTTAGACTTCTCTTTAAACTTTAGAGATTCTCTTTTCTTTCTCTCTTTCTCTTCCACACACAAACGCATAAAAGTATTTTGACATTCTCTACATCTTAAATTATTTTTAGACAACTTATTGGACACTATTTTTATTTTGTTCTTTTGTTTTGTTTTAAATTTGTTTTAAAAAGTATTAAGATTTTTACATAACTGCAACTGGTTACTTATAAACCGTTTTTACTTGAATGAGGCGGTTTTTACAATTCAGATTTAAAGCTAGCCTCCACCAGGGCCAGCAGCAGCATCAAAGCAGCCATTAAATGAAAGACTGTCACACTGCTCTCCAAGACAGCTTCTCCTGCCAAGGACATGAGGTTGATGATCTCACAGATTCACAAAAGGGAAGTTTGCCATCACAGTACCTTTTAAGTAAGGTGTAGATTTCTAGATAACATTGTATGCTTAAGGAAATAATATATTTAATGAACTCATAAAATAACATCGGTTGTCACTGATTGGGGAAATTTAGTGGAAGTGAAATAGGTAAAATGTCATTAATTTGATTACACTGAAGAGGATTAGCCAGAGACTCTTGTATAGATACTTTATAATGTAAATAGTGCCCATCAGGGGACATAGCCACCCTTCATAAGATGTTTTTGGATAAACAAGCAGGGGAAGTTTGCACTAATCCTATAGAGGCATAATTAAAAATAATTAGGAGAAATCCACATAGTTTATAAAAAATAATTTGCAAGAAAAAGAGCTAGATTTTGCATTTTCAAAAAAAATGATGATAGTGCATGTAGGACAGTTTGGGTTCTGAAGTCCCAAGTGATGTAGGCTTCTTTCCTTGTGCCAAATATTCTTATTATTTTTTTGTTAACCAAAGGACATAGGACTCAGTCCTTCACAGTCATCAAATGTATGCAACTTGGAGACAACCAGGATGTCATAGGTTGGGAACCCCTGGGAAAGATCAATGATAGATAGATGATAGATAGATGATAGATAGATAGATAGATAGATAGATAGATAGATAGATAGATAGATAGATAGATGATAGACAGATGATCGATAGACAGATAGGCAGAATCATGTTTATCATAGCTTTTGCTACAGTAACAAAGTAATGCACAAGTTACCTGTGTGACCATAATCATTTATTTCTTGCTGATTTTACCCAAGAGTTCTAGGCTGTCTGGGTTTGTGCTGGGCTTGCCTGGACACTATGTGGCTTTTTAAAAAAAAATTCTTTATTCACTTATTTATTTGTGTGTGTGTGTGTGTGTGTGTGTGTGTGTGTGTGTGAGAGAGAGAGAGAGAGAGAGAGAGAGAGAGAGAGAGAGATGAAGACAGATAGAGACAGAGAGAGTAATGGGCTGTAAATGAACTCCAGACCCATGCACCACCTTGTGCTTTACGTGGGTCCTGGGGAATCAAACTCTGGTCCTTTTGCTTTGCAGGCAATGGCCTTAACTGCTAAGCCATCTCTCCAGCCCGTTATGTGGCTTTTCTTCAACAACAGCCACTACTTGGGACATGCAGCACTCGGCGAAGGGTGAACTTGAGGGGAATAGAGACACGGCACACAAGGGCAATGCAGGTTTCTGCTGGGACACAGCAAACTTCTGGAAGCTCACATCCCATTTGCAAAGTTAAGTCCAAAGTCAGCGGGCAAGGAAGAGCAGTGCATATGAGAGACAAGGCAAAGGTAGACGAGTGAAGAACTGCAAAAATAAAAGAGTCTAGCACATTAAGCTATAGAAAATAATGAAATGACTAAATGTATGTTTTTGGAGAAGATATTATTAAAAACCTAGGCAATTCAGACATAAAAATCCTCCAGCCAGTGGTAAGTGAACCTGTCTTATAGATTCCAAAACATGCAATTTTTAGAAATTTCTTATTAATATATGACCAATAACTACTGATAGAAAATTAGGGGCTTTGAAGCTTAAGCTTAATTCACAATAAAGTGAATTCAATTTTGCCTCCAGTTTACATAGCTTAAAAAATCTAACTCCATTGATTAATAAAATTATTACAAAAATATTTACCTCATTTAAAATTTCCTGCCAGCTATCCTTAGCTGGATGTGGTGGCCATGCCTTTAATCCCGGCTCTTGGAAGGCAGAGGTAAGAGGATCAATAATAATTCAAGGTCAACCTGAGACTACATAGTGAATTCCAGGTCAGCCTGGGCTAGAGCGAGACCCTACCTCGAAAAAATAATACCAAACAAACAAAAAAACCAAACAAACAAAGAAACACTTTATATTAGAACTGTTCTTTGAAAACAAATTACTTTCATTTTTACTTAAGATTATTCGGCGGGGGGGGGGGGGGGGGACCTAAGAACATAAAATAATGTTCTGGCCCCCCTTCGGGCACACAAGTCATAACTAAGAAGAGATGGAAGGGCCTGGAGGTCCTTCTCTAAGGAAACATGTCTATTTGCACTTTTACTCTTCCAGAGAATCTAACTGGACTGCTATTGTCACATATGTAACGCTCTACTTCATGATGCTAATGAAATGAGTTTGTTGAATTTTGGAAAAAGTATTTGGACCCTTAAGCCAGAAGGTGACTGGGGTATAGATGCAAGATTTTTACTGGGAATTATCAATCACTCAGTGAATGACATAGTCATTTATTCCTTATAATATTTAACTCTTTTGCTATTATTGTTGAGGGTCTTGGAAATTATTGTTGAAATTAAGAGATAAATTATAGATATTGTCATTTGTAAGGTGTTAGCTGAACGCAAAGAAATCACATATAGGGTTAGAATGTGTAAGATCCAGTCAGTAGGCTAACACATGAGGAGACACTGAAGGGGAGAGGAGGAAGGAACCCTTGCCTCATTTATTGATCATTCTACTCTTTGCTTGTGGTTGTGACAGGTGGAATAATGATTTTTTAAAGATTCACTGTCTAACCTCCAAAACCAGTGAACATCCTTCTGACTTGGAACACATCTCAAGATGGGGTCTTGAGACAGGATTACCCTGAAATACCCAAGTCCCTGAAAACCCTTCCCTGGCTGGTCAGAGAAAGAGACAGGTCAGCAAGAATAAGCTAGCTGAGCTGGCCTCCAGAAAAGAGCAGAATCCTGTTGACACACTGATTTCCATGTGCTGAGACTCCTAACATCCAGAAATGCACCACAGTAAGTTTCTGTGGCTTTAACTAGAAAGCTAATACTCCATGAAGCAAGGAATCCAGTCACCTGATGGCATGGGTAGATGGTGACCTTAGATCTCTGGTGTGGTCCACAATATGCTCTCTCCCCCAGACCTCAAGACCAAGCCCTCAGTTTTGACCCTCACCCGAGAGCCCTCCCACAGACACTACTCTGTCATGGCTTACCAGGCAATTTTATTTTCAACCCAGAAATCTCTTCTAGTTTTTCTCTTCCAGTTTCCTCAGTTTCTGTGTGTGAAGTGACATTTTAGATCCTCTTGGCTTCATTATTTATTCTGCATGAGGTAAAGTGGCAAAACACACATTCCCAACCCCAAAGGCAACATTTTCCAGTGCAATTAAGCTGTTTGCAGGGAATTGGGGAGAAAATTTGGGAAATGTGTTCATTTTTTATTGGTACAGTGTTTGACAGTTTGGCTTGTTTATACTGTTGAAATAGCAAGGACGTCATGTTTAGTTCTGGGGGGTTTGAAACAGGCATGTTTTCACTGCTGAACTGCTGCTGCTGCTGAAATCCTCTTAGTCTTATTCTAAATGCATGTCTACGCTTTTGTCTTTGGCTGGACAGATTGCAGTGCAGGACAGGTATCTGTCTAGCTCCAAAGGGAACCACCCAAGAGCCTCTAATTCCAAACAAAGCCGAAAGTGAAGCAAGTCATTTGGATGAAGTTCCAAAGATACAGAATCTATGCAAAGAAAAGGGATGGATTAATTCTAAAGCATTGCTCAAAATAATTTGATCACTAACTGATGGTGAGAAACAGTGACATCAACCTTAGGAAGGTTTTTCTTTGCACATAAAATAGGCTGGAAAATGGATTCAAGCAGCAGCAAAGGCCTGAAAAATAAACGGATCTACTGAGAAGGAACAGAAGTCCTCCTGGAAAAGACACTATGAATGAACAAAGCCATTTGTCAAATAATGATGATTTACTAATGATGAGTTTTGTATTAATTGACATTAAGTGATCATATAATATTTTAATAGGCTCTAATTCATCTTCTTTCAATATAAGAGGATTTAGTATTATTTAGTAACAGCCTCATAGAGCTTAATCTCTGGATTTCAACCTTGCATCATTGACCAAACAGGATGTTATATTAATGGAACATCACTTTGTCCAAAGTATTGGCTATTTATAATATACAATCATTAAAAGGAAGCAACAGTTTGGTGAGTAGATTGAAGTAGATTGGCAGAAGACATTGTTTGTGTTCCTTAAAGATACTTCCTCATGCCAACTTTCTGCTCTAACCCAAATAGGAGTTACAAGAATATATCACGCGTTTCCCTTGGAGAGCCACTATGTGTAATGGAGAGTTCTCGATGCCAGAACACCTGGGTTCTAGTTCCCATCCCTCTGCCTCTGGCAATGGGGACAAGAGCAGGTCTCCAAGAGCCTGCCGTCTACCTGACAGAGAGAGATCAGGTTACCTATTTTTGTCTGAGTTACAAAATGAGGTAATATGATCTACGTAACACAAAAGGGCTTTGTGAATTTCCCAGCTCTATCCATTAGAGTCCCTACATTAATTTCTTGAAGGTGATATATAAATCATCAAAATATCAGTTCTGCTCAAATATGGATATGTGACGGCTCTTGGTAGCATTTGATTAAGCCTCGATCTAAGCCTCCATTTATTAAGTGTCTTGTCATCATCTTAAGTGTGTGTTTACAGTATTGTCCCTCCCATGTGACTCCTGGGAAAATCAACTGCTTACTCCACCGTTTTGCTGAGAGTTAACCCTGGTGACCTTTGTCTTTGTTTCTTGGGTTTTCTTCTTAAATTTATGGTTGACAATTAAATCCATTAAGATGCCAAAACAGATATCAGTTTTGATTATTTGTCGATCAGCAAATATTAATTGCTTATTACATGCAAATACTCCTGTAAACTCAGGGAAGTAAGCAGTTTGGTTTTGGTTTTGGTTTTGATTTTCCTCTGGTTTTTGTCTGGATGAATCAAATCAACCAGTAGGCTTTGATTTCCTGAAGATGCAGCTTAAATGTCACCTCCTACTTAAAGTTTCTACTCTGAGAATTGGTGGTGTGGGGGTGAAAACTTTTTACTATTTAGAAATAGAGTGATACAGTCTGGCTTATTTCATTTCTTTTTTTATTGTGAAAAATTTTAAATACAGGCATATGGACCCGACTTCCATATTTAATAAATCATTGTCTATACTCTCAACCAGCTCTCCTCACCCTATGTTATCACATAACCTATACTTTACATAGGAGAGAGCAAGTGTGGGCACTCCAGGACCATCCGGCTTTGCAAGCAATCACCTTTAACTGCTGAGCTATTTCTCCAGCCCCAGCATAACCTGTATTTTAATCCTTAAATGTTTCACTATACATCTCTAAATGGCAAATATTTTTAAGATAACAACAATACAATTTCACACTCAAAATAAAATTAATAATACTTGCTTTTTACTTAGTGCTTTTTTTTATTTGCAGTGAGAGAGAGACCTTGATGAAGGTTTTTGATGACCTTGATAAGACAGGCACCTTACTTAACTGCTGAGCCATCTCTCCAGCCCAACAATACTTTCTTAATGTCATTAATCATTTAGTGTTTGCTAAAACTTCCAACTGCTTCATCATATTATAATTTTTTTGTAGTTTGTCTCAGCAACATCCAATAGGTTCACACATTATAATGGGTTGATATGATTCTTTTTTAAAACTATTTTTATATTTCTATTTATTTACAGACAGTGAGAGATAGAAGAGGGACAGAGATAGATAGAGAAGGAAAGAGAGAGAAAGAATGGGCACGCCAGGGCCTCCAGCCACCGCAAACTACCTCCAGATACATGTGCCACCTTGTGCATCTGGCTTTACACGGGTACTAGGGATTCAAACTTGAGTCCTTTGGCTTTGCAGACAAGTGCCTTAACCACTGAGCAATCTCTCCAGTCCGGATTGTTGCTTAATTCTGCCTCATTCTTCAAAAATTTCTTTCCCCCTTATTTGTTGAAGAAACCTGGTCATCATCCTGCCCCTCTTCCACACTCTAGGTTTTACGTAGTGCGTCCCACACCATAGCATATCTTCTTGGCCCCATGTGTTTCTGGAACATTCTTTGTTCAACTGTGCTCTTCAATAAAATAATCTTTTTTAAAGCATACCTTTTATTTCAATATAGTTTTAGATTTATAGAAAAGTGTGAAGATCATAAAATTCACATACAGTTATCCCTATACTTAAAAGATTATTAGTATAACACACTCATAATGAATAAGCAGATATTGATACAATAATTATCAACAAAATCCACCCTTTATTCAGGTGGGCTTGGTTCTTTCCTCCTGTGTTTTTTCCTTTCTGAATACCTTCCAAGATACCACATTCAATTAGTAGTCCTTTCTTCTTGATCTCCTCCTGACTGGGATAGTTTCTTAGACTGCCCTTGTTTTTGATGACCTTGATAGCTTTCAGGAGTACAGCAGGGTATTTTAGAGAATATGCCTCAGTTGAGATTCGTCTGATGTTTTTCTCCTGGTTGGATGGTGTTGCAGTCAGCTTTCTTAGTTGCTGCGCAAAAAGAACCCGAACAAAAGCGGCTTGTCGAGGAATGGGTTTATTTGGCTTACGGACTCGAGGGGAGACTCCATCCTGGCAGGGAAAAGGATGGCATGAGCAGAGGGCTGGACATCACCTCTGCCACAGCACTGCAAACAGCGGCAGGAAGGTGTGCCAAGTACTGGCAAGGGGGAGCTGGCTTATAACCCCCATAAACCCACCCCAACAACACAGCTCTAGTGAGGTTCTAATTCCCAAATTGCCACCAGCTGAGGATCGATCTATCAGAACACATTCATTTGTTTGTGGGGGACACCTGGATCAAACCATGACAGATGGGGTCATGGGTTTGGGGAGGATGATCTCAGACGATGTGACATTTTCATCACATCATACCCAAAGTACATCCGACACACATTATCATATCACTGTGGGCTATTATCATCTCCCTTGATCACTGGGAGAGTGAGTTTCTCGGGCTTCTCTGCTGCAAACATTTCCACAGAAGGAAGGCAGCTTCAAACCCACATTTAGGGAGGAGTGTCTTCTTCACTTCTTTGGGGTAGAATAATTTGCATCAATTGTTGGGAATTCCTTTCCACGAGAGATTTGGTTCTTCTCCATTTAAGACCTAGGATGAGGCTCAGTAAAAGATTTTCAATCGTTCTTTTATTGCCATTTTCTCTATTTCAGACATTTTATATTATTTTTGTATAGTGAGTTATTTTCAATTTTTATTTTAATAGTTTCAATTCTTGAAATTTAGTCTAATATTTCTGCCTGTATTGGTTATTAAGCCCCTTCTTCCAAAGCAAGTAACTTACACACATACTTTCTTTCTATACACCTTAGTATTAAATCCAGTGTCTGAAAATTTGAATTTTTCTACATTGTGCCTGTTCTGTCATTTCAAGTACTTATTTGGTAAGTGAGCCTGTCTGTGACCTTTGACTTTTTAAATTAGAAAGTTGATTGAATATTTTGATATCTTATATTCATAAAGTGCCTAGATAAAATGGATTAAATGGAAAATATAATAAGGAATCATTATGTTTTTAAAATTATTTTTATTTATTTGAGAGAGATAAAGAGATAGATAGAGGGAGAGAGAGAGAGAAAAAGAGAGAGAGAGAGAGAGAGAGAGAGAGAGAGAGAGAGAGAGAGAGAGAGGCAGAGACAGTTACCCAGACAGAGAAAATGGTCACACCAGGGTCTCCTAACAAATTCTAGATGAATGCCCCACTTTGTCCATCTGGCTTTATTGAACTCAGGCTATTAGGCTTTGCAAGAAAGTGCCTTTAAACGCTGAGCACATCATCTCTCCAGTCCTCATTATGTTTTATATGGTAAAAATTATACAACAAAATGCATTAATATAAACCCTTCCAAAGTGGATTTTATGAATAGCTATGTAACTGGTAGCTAATGTTTTCCTTGTAAAATTTATTGTCTTGTTAAGAAAATAAACAATGGAAAAAATTTATACCAGAGGTATAAATTAAAGCATTTTCAAGGACTTTAATATAATTTCTACATAAAGAATACTAATTACAGTCTTTCACTTTTTTTATAAATATTCTTATTTATTTCTTTGCAAGCAGAGAGAAGACAGAAGAAAGACGGACAGAATGGGAGACCAGGGTCTCTAGCCAATGCAAATGAACTCCAGATGCATGTAGCACTTTGTGCATCTGGCTCTACGTGGGTACTGGGGAATAGAACCCAGGTCCTTAGGCTTTGAAGGTAAGTGTCTTAACCACTGAACCATCATTCCAGCCCCAGTCTTTCACTTTTGATAAAAGGTGTCTTCATACAATTTATTTTTTTTAAATGCTGTTATTTCCTTTTTATTTAAATACATTTTACTGAACATATTTAAGGTATACATAGCGTACTATACGATGTGATGCTATAAGATACATATGTAGTGACAGGCTATTAGGGTGAAAATATTAACATATACACACCTCACATTGTTGCCCCGTGTCCACCCTATACACTTGTGGCAAGAACAATTGTAATCTATTAATCCAGCAAAACTCCTGCATGCAAGACACTATTACTAACTATAGCTCCCAAGCTGCTCAGTAAACCTCTGGACTACATCCTACATAAGAAAATAGGTCTTGTGAAAGTTACACATTCAATTTTAGCCAGGCAAACCTAGCCAAACATCAATAATTTGACATTAGGCAAGTCATTGTTGTTCCTGTATTTCCTCCTCTGTAACATAGCATGTATATTGGTTCATATATATAAAGTACTTATAACATATATATTTAATGTATCTGTAACATATATGTAAATCAGCATATATATAAGAAACATTGATTTGTACAAAATATATACAGACTAATTTTTCCAGAGGCTCAATAATAGTTACCCTTGTCTTATGCTTAATATTTAATTCCTTTTAATATATTTAATATTGTTTTTCTTTAGCTATAGTTAATAACAAGCATTTTGCCAATTCAGACTGACTTCACCATTGAATATAAGTGCAAATAGTGAAATTTTGCTGCAGTTAATATTCTTTTTCCAAATCAATACTTGTTGCGGTCAGCTTTCTAGTTGCTGCGCAGAAATAACCCAAACAAACCCAAGCGGCTTGTGGAGAAATGGGTTTATTTGGCTTACGGACTCAAGGGGAGACTCCATTCTGGCAGGGAAAACGATGGCATGAGCAGAGGGCTGGACATCACCTCTGCCACAGCACTGCAAACAGCGGCAGGAAGGTGTGCTAAGCACTGGCAAGGGAAAGCTGGTTTATAACCCCCATCAGCCCGCTCCCAACAACACAGCTCCATCGAGTTTTTAAAATCCAAACTGCCATCAGCTGAGGATCGATCACTGAGAACACATTCATTTGTTTGTGGGGGACACCTGGATCAAACTATGACAATACTTTAATAGAAATGTTTTGTCATCGATTAAGGAGTTTTTTCCTTTTTACATTCCTTAATGTTTGACCTTCATTCATTCCCCACAAGACCCTAGGATTAAATTATAGCTGGAATACAAAGAGTAAAGGTTTCCAAATTCAGCTTTTAATATCCAAAGCAGGTATTTGAATCTGCTCCCCTTCCCAAATCCTGAAATCTAGGCTTTGTCCAAAGACTCAGCAATTTTCTGAATTTTTTTTAGCTCTATGCTGTCTCTCTCTCTCCATGGAAGCTACTAAATGTTGGGGATGGGCAGACATTGTAACTTGGGCAGAACATGGAGAAGACGTTAGCCCACACTTGGTCAGGGAGAAATTTGCACAAAGAACAGACTCAGAGGTAAGAAATAAAAGCGACTCTGAACCATCCTTCCAGGTGGATGCCCTGCTGAGGGAGGTGCTTCAGTGCTCTGGGAACATTGAAAGCAGATGGACTTTGCACAGCTCCCTGAGAGTACTGGGAGGAGGAATGAGGTGGCAGGTCCAACGAGGGCACTGGGGATAGAGTGGTCCAGACCAACATACTGCTCAAGCTCTGAGCATAACATCCATAAATGTCTATGCATCCTGGTGGGGAAACAGAGACCCAGGAAGGACCTGTGAACTGTGAGGGCCCAGAGGTGAAGCAAGCGGGCAAATGGACAAAGGAATCACCAGCTCAGGAACCAGACAAGCAACCAACTGCAGAGACCGAGTCCCCCAAGGTGGTGTGAATCCATAGCCACTCTGCTCACTGCTGTCTCACATAATCTGGACATTGCCTTGGAGCTGAGTAAAGGAAGGAGAAAAGAAATTGAGGCTCTGAAAATAGATGACGTAAACCAGAGGAATTGTTAATCCTTACATTATGAAACACACTGTTGCAACTGGGGAGATGGCTCAGCAGTTAAAGGCACTTGCCTGCAAGCCTGCTGACCCAAGGTCATTCTTTCTCAATGCCCATGTAAAGCCACAAAGTACTGCATGTGTCTATAATCCCAAAACAATGGAAGATGGAGCCAAGAGAATCCACAACCTCACCCACAGTCACTTCTAGAAAGGTCTCTCAAAAGGATGCAAGGAGAGGAGAAATACGGAGGTTGTGCCATGACATTCATGCACACACACACACACACACACACACACATACACACACATAAATTGCATACAATAGAAAAAAATTAAACACACTAGTAAAGATGGAGTAAAAATCAGTTATGAAAAACAAAGTTATTAAATTTATAAACATTAAAGCTGGGCACCATAGCAGATGTCTGCAATTCTAGCACTTGGTAGGTGGAGGCAGGAGAATTAGAAGTTCACTTATCCCTGCCTACATAATCAGTTCAAAGCCAGTCTGTGAAAATTGAAACTATGTCTCAGAAAATGTATTTTGCCACCCCACTAGAAGTCAGAAAGGATCTGAGGGTGACACATGTCTTCCTTTCCCAGAGTGCTGTGCAGATGAGATGGAACAGTGGGTGTGACACAATACTTGAACTTGAGGATGTTCTCAGGAGTTAATGACCATGGCAGCCACATGCCCTGCCCTGAGCATGTGGAGAACGGGACCAGACAAGCAGCAGGCTCTGTAGCTCCTGGCCAGGAATCCAGGGTACAGGCAGGAAGCCAAGGCCAAGCCCATTATGAGGTGTCAATGAGAAGAAACCAGGAGCCAAGAGTGGCAGACTCAGAGAAGTTGTGGGCACCAAGCATCAGCAGAGGGCCTACCAGGTTCCAGCACAACCCACCCTCGGTGGGGGTACAGGGATGAAGCATGCTGTCCAGGCATGACACTAAGCCTAGTGCTCACTAATCTGCTCCCTGGTTCATGTAAAAGACTGAATGTCTAAAAACAAAACCACTAAGCATATACAATATAGAGTGTGTGGTGAGAGGGACTCTCAGGAAAACGAAAATTCACTTTGTCACATGCAGAAGCAGGAGAAAGCTATTCAAGCTGGATGATATTAGGATAGCTTCTCAAAGTTCAAATTAAGGAGTCTTTACAAGTATGTGGCAAAAAGAAAAAAATAAAGGTCACGGATTCTGTGGTAAATGTTAATTCATCCATATTTATGGGAGTCGACACCAGGTTCTTTGATGTACAATAAAGAGATCCTTGCTAACAGTCTAGTAGGGAAGGGGGTGACTGACAAGGACATTTAAAACCATGCACAACGGGAACGGAAGTCAGGGAGCAGAAAAGGTGGGAGGGAGAAAAGGAGAGGAAAGTGACTTTGTGAATAGACGTTCCAACATGAAGTAGCTGCAGGGGGAGTGGAGGGATATTTCCCTAGGTGAGGGAACAACATGGATGAGACCCCAAACCAAAGAATCCTGCATCGTATGAGCACACTAGAGTGTGATCTGAGGACAGGTGGCAGGGGTGGAGGGTGAGCAGGAAAGGTGGGCAGAGGGTATCAGAAGCAGACAAGGGCAAGGTGGTTGCCAGGGAGAAGAGCTGGAATTTGAAGACCTAAGTAAGCTTAGGGGAGGGAGAGAGAAATCCAGAACCAGCTGCAATTCTACGTCAGCAGCTGATGTCTGTTCACCGGATGACACTGCGAGCAGGTTGTCCTGATGCAGGCTGCATTTCATGTTTCCAAGAGGGCTCCAAGGGGAGCCGGAGAAGCACTCAGATGTTTGGGGATCCTTTCCAAAGTGAGGTCTAACCAGAGATGAAAATTTGAAAGCTGTCAGCATCATTCCATGTTCCTGGATAGGTAGGATTAATATTGTGAAAATGGAAATACTTCCAAAAGCAATATACAGATTCAATGCAATACCAGAAAAAAAATCCCAGCTTCATTCTTTGCAGACATAGAAAAAATAATCTCAAAATTTATTTGAAATGGCAAATGGCCTTGCATATCCAAAAGTGTCTTTAGTAAAAGAAGCTCTGGTGTAATTCATAACCCCTACCCCATGGACTGATTGGGTATGCCCCCTGGGGAGGGCCCTCAGTAGGTTGGGTACAGGGAGAAGGGAAATGGGGGTACCACCACAAGATTTGCTCATACAATGTATCTTATTATTGACAATAAAGATGTTAAAATAAAGAAGCTCCTAAAGATGTATCACCGTACCAGATCTAAAGATATACTACAAAGTCATAGTAACAAAAATAGCATGGTACTGGCATAAAAACAGACAGCCTATTAAAGACCCTGCTCTAAGCTTGAGCAACTATAGTTACTTCATATTTGACAAAGGTGCCAATAATGCCAACTGACGAAAAGATCTTCAACAAATGGTGCTGGACAAATTGGCTAAACACAGGTAAAAAAATGACACTAGATCCACTCCTCTCCCCATGCACAAAGCTCGAATCTAAATGGGTAAAAAACTTCAACATAAGACCTGAAACTCTGAAAACCCTAGAAGAGAAAACAGGAGGAACTCTCCAAGAAATAGGAGTAGGCAAAAACTTCCTGAACAAACCTCCAGTATCCCAGGAAGTACAACAACCACTCAGCCAATGGGATCTCATCAAGCTAAAAAGCTTCTGTACAGACAAACACACCATACTCAAAGCCAATAGAGCACCATCAGAATGGGAGTTAATCTTTGCCATGGACAGAGGTCTGATGTCTACAATCTACAAGGAACTCAAAAAATTAAGTAATAAAAAAAAAACCAAACAGCCCTCTCAAAAAATGGGGCACTGAACTCAACAGTGAATTCACAGAGGAGGAAATTCAAATGGCCGATTCTCATTTAGGAAAATGTTCATCATCCTTAATCATCAGGGAAATACAAATTAAAACAACAATGAGATTCCACCTCACTCCAGTCAGAATGGCAATCATGAAAAAAAATCCAAGGACATTAGATGCTGGTGAGGATATGGGGGGAAAAGGAACCCTCATTCACTGCTGGTGGGATTGCACACTTGTACAACCTCTATGGAAGGCAGTGTGGAGGCACCTGAATAGGATGGATATAGAGCTACCAATGGACCCAACTATCCCTCTACTGGGCATCTACCCCCAAGATTCCTTGCTGAAGCAGAAAGACATTTGCTCAACCATGCTTATAGCAGATCAATTCATAGTAGCAAACAATTGGAATCAATCCAAATGCCCATCAACTGGACGAATGGATATCAAAGTTGTGGTACATCTACACTATTGAATTCTACGAAGCTGAAAGGAAAAATGACATAATGAAATTTAAAGAAAAGTGGATGGATTTGGAGCAGATCATTCTTAGCAACCTCACATGAGAACAGAGAGCCAAGCGCCGCATATTCTCCCTCATATGTGGTTCCTAACCAGGCTAAGCCTGAACATTAAGAAAACCTGTCAGTGAATCAAGAGACTGTAAAAGGGGATGGAAGGAATTAAGTGGGGGGAGGAAAGGGAGCATGGGGAACTTATGCAATAGACTACTAATGAATCCAAAAAAAAAACAAGAATGCCATTCTGGGTGTTAATGGGGACATGGTCATTTAAAAACATATCAGTTTACCAGAATGAAATGGAGAGGTTTTTTTTTTTAATGACATGTTCTATAATACAATTATAAAATATGTGTTTTACTTTCATTTTGTATATCTTTTGACTCCTAGAATTAAAAACTTAATTTCTCTAATTTATTATTATTATTGTCATTAGAGCCTGGTATTTTTATACCATTTCAATTTTTAATCATTTCTTAAGGGATGGATTTACTTACAAGCTCATTTTTTACTTTGTATGCTCATCCAACTCACGCAAGCATACATGAACGCTAACATTTTGACACTATTTCATTGATAATACATTTGGAAAATAAGAACATGAGAAAGCCTAACTTACAGCTACAGCTATATGAAAATTATCATAGCTTTTAAAACTTCTTCTTAAGTCTGAAGCAGAAATATGACCAGACTGTCTCACAGTGATACGTGCATCTATTTTCTCAGGTTTCTCTCAAATGAACAGGATCGTATTTCCTGAGACACTAAAGAGTGGTTTTCACCTGCATCCATCTATGAATGAGTGTGAACCGACATTGTTCTCCTTTATTTAAATGAAATTACACACTTTTTAATTTTCAAGTTTTTCCCAGTTCTATCCAAGTGTTCATCTGTAGCCAACGATTCTGCACTAAAGGCTGAATTGGGGAACAATTTAGTCCTGAAGTGGGAGGAGTAGAGAAAGCAGCTATAAAAAGCAAATGATGGCGTCATTTTAAAAGGAATATTTATAGCTATGAGTACTAATTTGTTCTTTCAGACTGGCTCCGTATTTTGAGTTGGTCTAAAATAGATCAACCCCGCTGACCTTAGAGTGGTTGCTTGTTGTGCGTAGCTGACGTGGTTTAAGGCCCAACTCTGAAGCCTGATTTGTTTGGGTTCAAAGCCCAAGCTGCGTGAAGATTGTTTGAACTCCATCATCTGCTCAGTTGACAGCAGGTAGCAGCAGAGCCTGCCTCTGCTAAAACAAGTTCACACCTGGAAAACAATTGGAACAATTAGGAGAGAGCAGGCACTCTTTTTTAAATTGTTTTTATTTTAAATATTTTATTTATTCATTTTCAAGCAGAGAGATACACAGAGAGATACAGAGAGAGAGAGCACCAAGGCCACCACCTTGTGGGTCTGGCTTATGTGGGTCCTGGGGAATTAAACCCAGGGCCTTAGGCACTGGAGGCAAGTGCCTTAACCGCTGAGCCATCTCTCCAGCACCAGGCACTCTTATTCTCCCATCTAACGAAGGGATAAGTAGAGGCGGGCTGTTTCTTGAGTTTTCTATCTAAAACATCTTTCCTTTCTTCCTTATCCACTCTTCTTCTCATCTGTTACACTATCACTCATTTCCACGGTCATTCTTCATTGCCTAACACAGGGATGTTCAGTGACGCTCGAATGAATGTGCCCAGCACCTGGTTGTCTCTAAGTGCCCTCTGAATCATCTGGGCTCTTGGTCCTGTCCTATCATGGAAAGTGCACCCTGTTCCTTGCTCTCATCAACCCTTATGAATAACCTGTCTCGACAGTGTTTGCTTCAAATTCATGAGACTTTGTGGGTTCTGTTGGAATTCTGAAGGACCGGAATGTGTGTGCTCCTAGGTCTGTCACCTGTGTCCCTGACGCTTGTCACACGAAAGGGCTGTAAATGATCGGACGACTGAACAAACAAATGGACTCATGCCAACTCCTCAGCAGAGGCCGCATATCCTCCTGCCACTCATCAGCTTCCAGAATTATAAGCACTCTTGAGTAGCCTGACCCTGTCCCAGAGTGGCGGAACCAGCAGCAGAGAAGTCTACTTGCTTCCAATTAAGCACAGAATGAATGCTACGGCTGAATTTAATGCCATATCTGATTTCTGAATAAAGGCTCAGTTGGCCAAGATCTCCTGGTACAATAAAGAAGCGACCGTGAATGCAGCTTAGCCCTGGTCTGCAGTATACTTATTCAAGCGGAAAAGATGATCTGCCTGAGGCTTGCAGGTCCCGTTGGAAGCCTAGCAATAACAAGTGGACGGGGGACATGGGATAAATAAGGAATGTCCTTCTCTTTCTTATTCATTATTTTTAATGAAAGCCTTGTTTGGTTACAATAACCCCCCACATGAATACCTTAACTATCAATGGTTAAGTCATATGCAGCATTCACAAATAAATATTATGGTCACAACAGTAGCTTATATTTTAGACTGTAAGAGCATGCTGTTTTGTTAGTCTCAAATCTTTTCCTTTTCAGGGGGAACAATTGCCTTTTCCTTTGGGAACCTGTGGCTTCCCAACTCCTAGGCTTCTTCATTGATATTTCATGACTGTTTTCCAGCCAACTCAGGCAAGGTGGCCTTGTGAACGTGTTGGGCTGAGGAGACTCTCCTGCAGCGTCAATCACAAGGCTGGCTGGGCTGACTCCTCCCTAGGCTCTGTCCTGCTCTGTTCTTCCTGGGGCTCCTTGCTCTTCAGTTTCCCCTTGGATTCTGGGAGCTGATCCGTATCCTCCCAACTGATTCGTGTTAAGCGAAAGCTGCTGGTATGGCTGGCAATCAAATGCTAGCATTCATTGGACTTACAAGTTACGTTTGTGGGTACAAACCCCACTTAGGTTCTGCAAGTAATGGAAAGATGTGTAGTGTGTCTGTGTTACCTATGAAGTCCATAACTGCACAAGGAAAAAAGTAGACTTTGTGTTGCAATATATGCAAAGGGAAACAAGCCAATTTTGCTTTATCACAAACATTTGTATGTGTCTTAAGATGGCCTAGAATTTTAATTATTCAAATGAATTTTCTTTGAATGTTTAAAGTTGTCATAACTCTTTTATAAAACATATATATTACAGGCATGCATTTTAAAATTTGGTGGTTAACAGACCTGACCTTAACTTTACATGTAATTTAACCAGTTTATTAAAATAGATCCAATTAATAAATTTGAGAAAAGTATATGTAATTATAGCTTAATTTATTCACATTTTTGTGTCAACCTATAAATACATTCTATTTTACAAATACACAGATGCATGTAAAATCCTGTGTAAATAATATGGTAATAATTTGACTACAAACTGGAGATGTTTTTAATGTTAAGTTCCACTTATCAAATTGAACTTGAAAGTTCATGAAAGGGTTTCATTTAAAAACATGTATGAAACCTCTAAGAATTTGCTCATAATAATAATAATCATCTATATTTTTCCTGAAATGGTTATTATAGAGCAAAGGTCCTCAATAAACATTCAGGATGTCTCCCTTCTGACTCCTCTTTCCTTGTGACTATAAAATTTTTAGCAAGTGTAATCTATTTAACTTTCTCTAGAGTGAATGAATATTTTGTCAGCAGAATGTTGGTTACATCGAGCAGTAGAAATACTTCGGGCCAGTATTTAAAATGGTGGTAAGAGTTTTTGGAATATATATACCTTATGCAGTATATGTACCTATAACCTTAAATAATTTTCTAATAGGTAATATGTCTGCTTTCTGCTTTGCTTAGAGTTCTCTCGAACTATTAAAAATGCAAGCAAAGACAGCACTACTTTTTATTCCTCAACACAAGAGCCTCTTGCACTAAATGTTTACATCTAAGAAGCACATAGCTCCCCTGCTTTGAGATTGTTCACAGTCTTTCACACCCAGACCCATGTAGGCAAATGAAAGACCTGCCTTCTGCAGGCAACGTCTTTGAGGCGATGTGTAGGTTATTATTTATCAAGTGGTCGCTTAATTAAACAGTAAGTCTCTGAAAGGACAAACTTGCTTTCTGTAAATTCCTTAAATTCAGGAATTCTTGATTTGAGCAAACTATACCCATGCACATGTGTCACGTGTGTGTTCCTTCAGTCCCCTGGTCAGTGTTCCTCTTCTGTGTCCGCTGTCAGTTGAAGGGACATATCAGAAAAGAAAAACAAATAAAAATACTTTTCTGTTGTCGTAAGATAACTTTGAATGTAAACATATCTAAACGTGGAAAAAAATGGACACCAAACTATTAATTTAAGGTTATCTTAGGTGATGAAGGAGGTTGAGAGTTAGAGACAACAGCAGAGGGAGATTTTTAACTCAATATCCTTTTAAAATTGAATTTTCATAATGTCAGAATACTTTTGTAATTTAAAAATTATTTTGGAAATAATTTAAAAACCAGAAAAGCTGTGATTTTTGCATCCATATATGTAGGTTTAGATGGCTGATTCTTAAAATTTTTGTTTGTTTTGTTTTTTGAGGTAGGGTCTCGCTCTAGTCCAGGCTGACCTGGAAATCACTCTGTAGTCTCAGGGTGGCCTTGAACTCAAGGCGATCCTCCTACCTCTGCCTCCCAGTTCTGGGATTAAAGGCGTGCACCACCACGCCCGGCTTAAAATTTTTTGATCAAGTACCTTTGTCATGGTTTGATACAGGTGTCCCCCACAAACAATTGAATGTGTTCTGATAGATAGATCCTCAGCTGATGGCAGTTTGGGTTTTCCAACCTCGATGAAGCTGTGTTGTTGGGGGCAAGTTTATGGGGTTATAAGCCAGCTTCCCCTTGCCAGTGTTTGGCACACCTTCCTGCCGCTGTTTGCAGTGCTGTGGCAGAGGTGATGTCCAGCCCTCTGCTCATGCCATCGTTTTCCCTGCCAGAATGGAGTCTCCCCTTGAGTCCTTAAGCCAAATAAACCCATTCCTCTACAAGCCACTTTTGTTTGGGTTCTTTCTGCGCAGCAACTAGAAAGCTGGCTGCAACAGTTTTGGTACCAGGACGTGGGGTCATCTGTTGCTGTTGGAACCTTGGTCTTGTGGCTTTGGTTTTCTGGAAGTGATCTACAGGAGGAATGTGGAAGGACTTGAAATCTCGGCCTAAGAGATGCCTTGCAGTGTTGTGAGTACAGCTTCATGGATCATTCTGGTCAGAGTTGAAAGACCTGAATGTATTGAGAACTATGGACTGTGAGGTTTGGCTTACGAGGGGGAGAAAGAACTTGGTCAGGACTGTGCCAGAAGCAGTTTGCGTGAGAGGCTTACTGTGTTCTGCCTGCCTATGTCCTGGGAACCTGTGCAGGGTTGTGTTAC